>JABYPW010000915.1:0-19383 GCA_016880775.1 Phymatotrichopsis omnivora
TATCTTAAGTATACACCTCCGGAATAAAGAGTTATTCCCACAAACCTTCAGCACATCGTTGCCTCGCTCAATGCGCACCTCTTGAGTCCTCTAAAGAGTTGTGTATCTTCTTCTATCCTGATTTACCCAAAACCCCCGATACAGACTGAGCTCCAGTTGTATCGCTGAAGGAGTTGTCCTTTACACTTCATCTACTCAATCTCCTATACATAATATTGTAAAATAACTATAAGTGTTACAAATTTAGAATATTGATAAGAAATGGCTACAAATAAGAGTTACACCTAAAACTAGGCTTTAGGATATATAGTAGAGGAAAAGGCAAATTCTTGAGTGATTTAAATTATAATAATACAGATGTAGTCATTATAATTAAGTCTATTTATATAGGCAGGTTAGTACTCTTACCCTTATTATTAATAATAGTAGGTTCTATAATTTATTTTAATAGATAAATCTAAAGGAGTTAGTTTAGGATGTAAGGTTTTCTTTTTTTCACTAATAGGTTAACTAATAATAAATTAGAATTTCAATTTCTACAAAAAAAAAAAAAAATTCCTCTTTCTTATTTTAATATTAGTTTAAATCTATAATGGAGAATATTTCCTCTAAGGCTAATTAGTATTTGTAAGAAAATTTATAGTATTGTATTATACTCATACATAGAAAATGGTATTTACTATTAATAATAAGATAGAGGAGAGGTATGTCAAAAGAATTCTCTTAAAGTACAGATTAAATTCTATAGGATTCTAAACTATATCTAATTTCTAATAATAATCTTTAATATAAATTAACTAAAAGAGATAAAGAGGAAATATTTATAGCATAAAAATATTTATAGCTTCTACCTAGCTATGATTATGTTAAAAAAAATCTATGAATTATAGTCTATGAAATCAGCAAATATTTAAGATATATTCTAGCTCATTAACTATAATAGGGTTATTATACTCTTTTCTATAGTATTGTTTAAGTAATAGTTAAAGGGGATTAGATATGTAGGTAAAGAAGGCCTTTAACATTCCCTTAGTATAGGCTTTAGGGAGGAAGTTCACTAGACTATGGGGAGTATAATCTAGGCTATAGGAGATTTTAGACATTTAAGCTTCGAGTTATCCTATTCTATTATATTAGCTATGAAATTCTTCTAGTACTACTTTTTTACTCTCACAGCTACTTTGAAAAAGGTATTGTAGCTTCATTCTTAGGTTTATCCATGGTCTTAAGATTCTACAATTTATGTACTATCATCTAGAAAAACTTATAAAGGGATATTAGCTTATTATTCTACTATATTTTATACTATTTTATGACCCTTTTTGTTTATAAGGTAGACTGAATAAGAGAGGTTATATGATGAATAGTTTTATAAATATGAGCTTTAACTAATAATAGGGTAATCTCTTAGTCAATAAAGATTGTGTTTAACTCTATAGTGATTTTAGTAATATTAAATTTTCTCCTTTTATTTATAATCCTACTAGCTAGGGTAATAAGGGCTCTAAGGTCTATCATCACTAGCATGGAGTCACTTGTAGTAGGTAGTTATTAATGGTGCATTTCTCTTTTTGTAGATTGATTAGTAAAGTTCTAGCAGGTATGAAGCTGTAAGTATTATTAAGTAAACTCAGATATCTTAACTTATTCTTCTCAACTGAACAAGAGTTTTCCTATATCTAAATGGAGAGAGAATAAGAAATGGTAAAGTTATAGAGTAGAAGTGAATATATCCTTAAGACTCAAAGCTAGTCTTAGAACTAAGGAAGAAAGGAAGTAGAAGACAAGAGAGCATAGCATTTATTTTCCATATAAAATTATTTTACATCCCATATCCTTAGCCAGGTGTTTACTCTCAATTAAGAGCAAGAATATAACTAAAAGATTTAGGATAGAAAAAGAATAGCCATATGAAGGGTTACCCTGACAGCACTTAGTAATGTATCGCTCCCTCTCTTAGTTATGCCATTCGATTAAGTTTACAAATAGTGCCACTTGCTAGAGAGTATGACCAAAGGAAAACAGTTCGATAGAAAAAGAATAAGAGTAACTAAAGAAAATCCTCTACCTTCCTGCTTTTCTTCAAAACAAGAGAAATCCTCTACTATCTCTATCTATTTCCTTCTACAGGCAAATGTTGTTAATGTCTATTAGTCATACAATTTATTTAGGTTGGGTCAGTTAGTTAAGTGACTATTAGTTAAGTGAGTAGTTTTTATAGTCACTTCGAGCTTAGGAATCTTCAGGGTTAGCTAATGTTTGACAATGTAGCCAAGTTATATGTACTGGATTTTAAGATAATTGTATGATATAATCTGAAGTGGTGGCATAATTTTTCCTTTTGACTCATATTCTAGGTACCCTACATACTACTCCTAGGATCTCTGAGAATAGAGAGTTGAAGTACTTTTATCTTTGATGGTTATGTTTTAGTGTGAGACTCTCCTATATGATGTGAGATATAATAGAGAATAAGGTATATTGTACTATAGAGATTCTTAACCTCTCTATAGTGACTACTATTTAATACCTATAGGATATTGTTGCAATACTGGATCATCATTTTGCAATTCAGGGAGGCATTGTTAAGGGTGTACAAGTAGTTATTATTGTTGTACTTTTGTGTAGGGGGTAGTGTTAATGGTGCATATCTTAGGAGGTAGAATTAGCTTAGTAAAGACCTCACAGATATGAAGCTATAAGTATTACTGAGTGAGCTTGGATATCTCAACTTATTCTTCTCAACTAAACAAGATCTTTCCTACATCTACTAAGAGATAGAATGTAAAGAAGTAAAGTTACAAAGATAAGGCAAATATATTCTTAACACTTAAAGCTAGTCTTGAAGCTAAGGAAGGAAGGAAGGAAAAGACAAAGAACATCTATACTCTTTTCCTTCGGTCACACTCTCTAGTGAATGGCTTTGCGCGAACTTAATCGGATGGCCTAACTAAGAGAGGGAGCGATACATCGCTAAGCACCATTAGGGTAACCCTTTATATGGCCATTGTGGTCATCAGTCGTATTCGCTTACAAGGACTGAACCAGTAATTAGGTAACCTTGTATGGTCAGGGGAAACTCGCCTATGCTACAAAACCCATGACCAACTAGAAATTTGTGGTATGGAATAAGGCGAGCGGGATTTGAACCCACGATTAGGAGAGACAAAGAACATCTAATAGTCTACCTATAAATACTAATTTCATCCTAAGAAATAACTCATAGCTGACAAAGGAGATAGAAGGAAATAGAACTTGTCTAAATAACTATAACTTAATGTTTCAATCACTAACTATTATTCTTATATAGCCAGAAAAGTCTATTTAGTTAGACAGGTAATGATTAGTATCATATGAGGAATAGATCACCATAACCTCTGATGTGTCATATCCTCTTATGATAATAGGCTCAATCAGTCAGGCTGCATGTTCTACAAGGGTGAGTAAGTCCTTATGCAATGTACCAGTATTCTGATCATGTGTTAATTATATGGATATTGCTCAGCCATAGGATATCACTCCATGGCAGCACACCAGAGGTGTTATATATAAGACCAGTAAGGAAGAGCTATATGAGTCATGCAGAGCCTAGTAGCTATGATAGGTATAACACTTACTATGTGCATTCTAGGTACTAGTCTGTCATTGCACAAGTCTGTGGTACCTTAGAACTGTAATACTATACCCCTTCTAAGGCATAATTCCTTTATTACACATAAGATGTTAGCCAGTTTACTAGTTCTGAGTCCCTCTAATGCTCTCAAGGATTTTAAGTGAGTCTGGAAAAAGGAGTAGTCTGCTTCTGTACTGATGTTATTACTGGAGTGTCTATCCATACATCCTTCTAGTTTTTCTTACCAGTTTCAGATAACAGATAACAGTGAGTAGGGGAGAGATTATACTTACTCAACCTACTCTTCTTCATATTGAAGGTGGAGATTCCTTAGGCCTTTTTGCTATAGCTTCAGTAGTTAGGTTTATAGTTCAGAAATCAACCAGCTGATTGATAGGTTCTCCGTTGACTGAATTATTTTCCAGCAGCTCCTATAAGGCCTCCAGTTCCAAGTATACTTCCCATAGTACAAAGTACTTATAATGCTTTCCCTTCCTATTATACCAACACTTAGTGACTTACTTGACATAGTATGCTAGTGTACTATCATCATCCTGTAGAGTTAGAGGTACCACCCTAGGATATTGCTCTACAGTTTTATAGGGTTCCAACTGTGAGACATGGAAGATGGGATGTATTTTCCAGGTATAGGGGAGTTTAAGTTTGTATGCTCTTGGACCAACTTTCTTTATAACTTGGAAAGGGCCTGTATACTTTGCATCAAGTTTTCATAATTACTTCTAGGTTAGTAGGTCATCTTTTTAGAATAGGATGAGGTCACTAGGGTTTTCTTCTAGGAAGGTTATGTACATTTTGTCATACTAAAGGACTATGTATTTCTAGACAGTGAGGAGCCTTTACCATATTTCCTACTAGTTTTGTGCTACAGTCTTAGATCCTTTATAGAATTTGATAGCGCTGACCACATCTAGTGATGGGTGATAGCTGTAGTTGGTGAAAAATGGAGTTTGGTTTGTGCTGGAGGAGACTAAGTTATTGTATGCAAACTCAGCTAGGGGAAGAAGGAGTGACTAGTTAGATTGATCAAACATGACATAATTCCAAAGGAAGGCTTCTAAGATCTAGTTGAGGTGTTCTATTTACCTACCTATTTAGGGGTGATTGGCTATAGACATCGAGAGGTTTATTTTGAGATGCTCTATTGCAATTTTCTATGAAGCTTAGAACCTAGGGTCCTAGTCACTCACTATAGAGGATAGAAGGCTATGATATTTCTAGATCTAGGTGAGAAAGACATTCACTAATTCCTGTAGTCAAAGTTAGTGTGAAGAGGAATAAAATGTGCCATCTTCTTGAACTAATCAACCACTACCCAAATTTATGTGTAGCTATTTAAGGAGGGGAGGTCTATGATAAAATATATGGAGATCAATTCTCAGGGCTTGTAGGGGACTTCCTAGGTAAGGAGCTGCCTATAGGTATTATGTTTTTTTAACTTATTCAATTGACACTGGTCATAGGACATGATATATTGTATAATGTCCTTTCAAAGCATAGGCTAGTAGAAGTACTAGGTAACTAATTTGAGTAATTTATCTCTTCTGATATGCCTAGCCATAGGATGATCATGCCTGGAGTCAAGTACCTTAGTGTGAAGGGAAGAGGGGATGAAACTCTTTTCATGTGGTCATACTCTCTAGTGGGCAGCACTATTTATAAACTTAATCAAATGGCCTAACTAAGAGAGGGAGCGATACATCGCTAAGCACTGTTAGGGTAACCCTTCATACAGCAATGGAAGAGGGGATAAACTATATGTTGTTAAATATTAGGAGGCCATCTTATACCTCATAATCTTGATGTACTCTCCTCATCAAATCCTAGGTTTTAGGGTCCTTTGCCATTTCTGTCCTGAGTTCCTCTATGAATTCTAGCTTGAACATATATTTTGCTCAAGGTACTCATACAGGGCCTAGAGCTCAGTCTCAGATAGATGGTAAAGCAGGCCCTAGGGAGGAGTTGTTCCTTCCTTCAAATCGATTTTGTAATCCTATTCCTGATGGGGAGGGAGCGAAGAGGCAAGGCATTTGGAGAAGACAGCAGGATATATCTATTCCCACTTATCACCTTCAGAGGTTGAGGAGATAGAAGACCGCATGAAGAGCTCAGCAAAATTACCCACTGGAGCTCTGGTCATGGCGGCACACTAATGACAGACAACTCCTTCATTGACTGTGGTCTCTACCTACCCAAGCAGTCTACCACTGATAGCTTCGTAGTTGGCATAGAAGTCATTAAGCTTGATTAATTCAAATGCTGAGGCTATCTGGACATTAGGCATCACGAGATAGTTCTTGCATTTGGAGGAGGGAAATCCCACCAGAACAGCCTAGTTATAATTGAGCTGTGGTTCATGATCTTGGAACCAATTAATAGGAAGATATATGTCCATGTCTAGAGGCATAGGGCCAACGTCAAAATCAATGAGTTCGCAATGGTTGAGGACCTGCATCTGAAGCTTCGGAGTATAATACTACTCCTGTCTACAGGAACCATCATAGGAATAGACATACACCACCTGGGACTGCTTCTTCTTAGGGATAGGGAGTCGATCAGAAATATGAGCTCCTATTACTCAATTGTACAACTTAGCTATAGCCGTAATTATGTATACTTAGGGACCCTCAACAGAATAGGTTTTCCAGCACAAAGTGACTGGAACCATGATACACCTGCCCTAGGCAGGGCCTTCTTTGGAGGAAACTATCGTTGATATGGTAGCAGTAGTGAATACATTCCTTGATCTCTCCTGGGAAACTCATCGCCGGAGCTTACCATATATCTTGTCTACAAGGAGGTTGTTCCAAATGCAGGAGTTGGAAAAGTGGTGTAGGCAGGATACATGATGAGATGGATTTGTTAAAGAACGGTGGTCTGCTATACAGCTAGCGCATTTTGACCTGGAATAGGTCCTCCTCAGGCAGAACTTGCAAAAGAAAAGGAAAACACAACCTCTAATCAATGCCTATAAGAAAAGAAGGAAAATAATACATGAGGGGGTCATAATAGTCATAACAGACATTAGGTCATAACATATCACTTATGGGTATCATCAATTACATTAGCCTCAATACTGGTAGGCCCACCCACCAAGAACAGAATAATGGTTCCAAACACTAGCTCCTTAGTAAAGGGGAATGCACAAAGGAAATTTCAATCAATGGACTTTAAGGAAATTTCAATCAATGGACTTTAAGGAAATTTCATGCGACAAATTCAATGCTACAAACTAACTAGGACTTGAAGGAAACAAAGAACAAAGGAAAACAGGGGAGGTGGTGTGGGATGCCACAAGGAAAGGACATTTACACCATGGTGATATCATCCCCATCCCTCCAGTCATCTGGGAGATTAACCACTCTTGCCACAGATGTCTTTTGCTACTTCAAGGAGGAGAAGTTACCATCATTGTCTGCCTTGCACTTCGTAGAGGTGGATGCAATCTTGACCACAGAGATAGAGAACTTCTGAGTTGAATAACAGTCCTTAATACTGTGGTCTTTGGACAAACAGTGCAGACAAGCCTTATTCTACTTGGCCTACCCCTTCTCTTCCTTGGTGAGTTAAGGAAGATTCCCTTTGTCCTAGGAAGAGGACCCTGAGGGATGTTTGTCCTAGGTCTTTTTCAGCTTAGAAGGAGCAGACTGGCCAGAGGTCTGCTTAGTCAAATGTCCCTTCTGGGACTCCTGGATGGCCACTTGGGCATCCTCTATTACCAGGCCCACTTGTATGACATGGGAAAGCTACTCTGCAGGGGTATTGTGCATAGTCTGGGCTGCTATAGCTTGGTAGAAATCTTCCTTCAGACCCCTCTCCACCCAGAACTTGAAGGTCTCCTGGTCATACTAGACAACCTGGTTGAGAGCCTCCATGTGGGTAATGTAGGAGAGGATGCCTTTGCTCGGTTGGGTGTTGATCATCTCCCTAATAGCATATGGCTTAGTGGTGAATGCTCCAAAGTATGTCTTCACCGCCTTGGTGAAGTTGTCTTAAATGGTGGTCTGCTAGGTCCACTGATAAGCATTAGCTCACCACCAGATTGCTGCCATACCCATCATATACATTGAAGTAAACCTGGTCTTGATCCAGTTATGGGGGAAGGTATGAGCTTGGAGGCCAAAGTAGTTCTCTTACTGCTCGATGAACTTCCTTATGTCCTCAGCCTTCCCAGAGAATTTCTCAGGATCGGTGGGCTTTAGACCCTTGAATGAGGAAGATACAATAGGAGGTAGAGCAGGTATAGAGCAGGTTGAGGGAGGTACAGGTGGGGCAGTTTATCAGAGTGCCTCCTATACTATCTGGATAACATCACTCTCCTGAAGGGGATGAGGAGAGGTTTCTCAGGGCATAGGTGCAAAGGAGGTAAAGGAGATTGGCCCCCTTCCCTATGAAGGACCTGCAAAGGTATATCAGAAAGGAGGTAGAGGAGGAGTAGGGGAGATGGGCTGGGAAGGTGGCTGGAATGGCAGGATGGCAGGCCATGACCAAGAAAGAGCTGGTCTTGGCCTAGGGGTAGGTAGAGGAGCGGAGATGTGGGTCGCTCCATCATTGAGGTCAATCACCCTATCTAGGTTTTGGGAGACCAGAGGGGAGACAATGGACCCAAAGTGTTCCTTGTACTGATAGTACAACTCCTTCCACATCTTAGCATCATCATTGGCCTTTATTAGGTCTTCCCTGAGCTTGACCATGTCTTCCTTCCTTAAGGTAGACCTACCAGAGAGAGCTTCATTCTCTGCCCTGAGGCGCAGAACCTGATTTTCTTCCTTACTAAGCCTAGCCTAGAGAGGTATCTCACCCTACTCCAGGACTTGAACTCTGGCCTTTGCTTCTGCCAGAGACGCCATTAAGTTAGCAATTTGCTCATTAGGGGAGGCCAGCAGATGTAGAGCCTAGTCTGCAAGCTACAAACAGAGCTTATTGATTTTCCTGTTGAGCTCCGTGACTACACTCTAATATGCCTAGTTTAGAGTGTTGGTGTAGTTGGTCTCCCTCTGAGTGAAGATGGCCCACTCCTTTTAGATCTGCTCTACCGTATATAGGAGCAAGTTTGTCATGGAGGGGGGAAAAGCCATAGAGATCTTGGGGAGGGGTTTCTGGATAGTGCAGTGGAGGACAATGGTGGCATAGACAATGGCGGCCACATTATCACACTATTTCTAAAACTCCTCCTTGGTGTTCTAAAGAGCCTGTTTAAAGGGCTCTTCCCCTAGGAAGGACCTTACCTAGTGGAGTGCCTGAATCATAGTAATGTAATTATCCATCACCACCTTCTGATGCTTGTTAGCGTATTGCAACTCTGCTGGCTTGAGTTCAATAGTGGCCTCCTCATGCATAGACACATTGGAGGTAGAGGAACAAGTTGTCTATAATGTGCAGGCTGAAGGGTTGGTGAGCTGAGTGCCTACAACAAGAGCAAGAGAGGATGGATCAGGTATCAGAATGTCAGAGGAAGAAGCCATCTTCTTTAAACAATATAGTATAAGGGATTACCCTATAAAGATCGTATATGACTTGGTAAAGATACCTCAGGCATGCTTCGCAAACATTACTGAGTAAACTCAGATATCTCAGCTAAACGAAAGCTCAACTATAAGATATCTTTCCTACAATAATTGGGTAGACTTCAGGTGGAAGACAAGAAAGATAAATATATTCATTAAGGCTCAAAGATAACTCAAAGGCTTTCACAATAGTGATTGCAGAGTAGACAAGAAGCTATGTACTCAAGAAGGAAGGAAGGAAAGATAACAAGACAAGGAAACTCTTTTCCATCGGTCACACTCTTCTACTGGATGGCTTTGTGCGAACTTAATCGGATGGCCTAAGTAGAGAGGGAGCGATACATCGCTAAGCGCCGTCAGGGTAACCCTTCATACGGCCATTGTGATCATCGGTCGCATTCGCTTACAAGGAGTGAACCAGTAATTAGGCAACCTTGCACGGTTGGGGAAAACTCGCTTACGCTATAAAACCTGTGACCGACTGGAAATTCGTGGTATGGAATAGGACGAGCGGGATTTGAACCTACGACATTGCGCATTACCATACAATGACACCAGGACAGCCATAGCACTAGACCATCCTCGCCCCAGACAACAAGACAAGGAAACTCTTTTCCATCAGTCACACTCATCTACCGGGCGGCACTCGCGCTAACTTAATAGGATGGCCTAAGTAGAGGTGGAGCGATACTTCGCTAAGCGCCGTCAGGGTAACCCTTCATACGGCAGACAACAAGACAAGCTTTCTCTTTTCCATCGGTCACACTCTTCTACCGGACGGCTTTGCGCGAACTTAATCGGATGGCCTAAGTAGAGAGGGAGCGATACATCGCTAAGTGCCGTCAGGGTAACCCTTCATACGGCACACAACAAGACAAGCACAACCACGCACTTATATATCCTATCCTTTACCTGAGCTGACAAAGAGATAACAAAGGAAATAGAAACACAAAGAACTAAGACCTGTTCTAGACTATCTCCTAATTCCTAATCGCTGAAACCTGTAGAAGAGTCTGAAAAGGATAGGATATGATTAGTACTCGATTTAACTATCATCGCCTATTACCCTCTCGGGCCTCACTCCTGATTTGTAATAGTCTCTTGCAATACGAGTCTGATCACCTGATCATGACCTCATAGCTGACTAGGCCAATGTCGTATTATACTACTAGCCGATTACATGGTAACTATGGGACTAACTTCCCATGCCTTGTCAGGGCTAACAGCAAAGCTACACCATGCTACGCTATGCTATGAGGTTATATGACAGAGGATCATCTCCAGAGCGCTTAACACAATAGTGAAGGGTAGAGACGGCATACTCACATGTTGACAATCTAAGTATAATCTCCATTATAGCGCATCGTCTAGGTACCTTGATGCTGACCACTACCGGTGTTTATAACACCCTCCTACTCCTACTCTCCCCTACCTCATACTCTAACTAGCTCCCTCCTTTTCCCTAACTTGATTGCCCCCCCTTCTTAAACTACCTATTAACAGGTAGAAGCATTATGCCATATCCAACTAGACATTACCACCTCAGAGTTTGGCAGAGTCCTTAGGTTCTACACCACTGAGTTCAGCTATTTCAAAGGATATGATCAAATAGGCTGATAGGCTATCAGGGCCTATAATGAGTCTAAAATGAACATGTTCTTTGTAATATATCTCCCTGCTATCTAAAAGTCACTGGCAGTAATCCAGGCAACTCTCAATACTATTGCTACCACCTAGATAGACCTCACAGACTGAGTTGCTGCCCTGGAGTCACAACTGCCCATACCTAAAAACGCAGCCCTAGCGCTTACCCCTGAAGCCTTGCCCACCCCCCTAGAAGTCCTTGAGTCCCTCAAGGACATTTAAAAACAATAAAAAGTGACTATAAAAGATCTTAGAAAACTTTGCACCATTGCCTCCTCCTCTATAACCCTCCCCATCCTATAATAAACCTAAAATACATAAACCTGGGCCAAGGTTATTTGTAAAAAACAGAAGAAGAAGAGTAGTACAGTCACCTGAAAGGACCTCCTCTAGACTACACCTCTTCCCTTCCCACATAACCCTATATAGCATGACTGTGAAATTATTGTCGACATTAAAGAACCTTTGGTATTTGATAAAGCTATATATATCGAAATCTGCGACCATGTAAATTCAGCATTGGATAAGGCTAAAGCCCCTTTATTTCTACATATCTAAAGATGTCATAACAACAATCCTACCACTATCATTCTTATGACCATAGAGACCATTACTGCCACTGCTATCCTTGCTTACTGCTCTATCATTTCTAAGACTGTTAGTAAGTTGTATAAAGTCAAGGGCATCAACCAAAATCACATATGGAAGAAGTACATTGTCCATGGTATTCCCACTGCCACTAACCTTAACACTGTAGGACTAATAACCCACCTACATCAGGAGATCAAATGTTACAACTCCGGTATTACACTTGCTACAAGCCTATGCTAGCTAACCTGCAGCACCAAAATCAACAAATAGAACTACAGCATGCTCATGGTTACTATCATAGACAATAATAATGAGGCCTATATCCTGAAGGGCCTCATGATCCTCAACAAAACCTGCTGCACTGTTAAGTATATCCCCTTCAGTGCTGATACCTAGTACTTACACTACTCAAAGTTTAGACATCTTATCTAAAACTGCCAGTCCTCTCCTTGCTGCTAGCTCTGTACTAGCCCCTACACTATCTCTGAACACTCTTGTGTTATCGCTGACTACAAGCAGCGGAAAGGCTTCAACTGTAAGAACACTATTCTTGGATGTACAAACTGCACCAGCCTATATAAATTGAATGATCCTATCTGCATGATGCTGATCTAGGCTAAGATCATAGATTCTAGCAAGAAGGATAGGTCCACTACTATAGGGGGAGTTTATTCAATAGAGAGCTACAAGTGATCCTAACTGCATTTAAAGAGGCTGAAAAATAGTTTGCAGCAAACCTGCTTTAGAGAGCCCTAATCTTCTCTAACTCCTAGGCCACTATTGCAACCACCGTAAACCTATACCTGAGTTATACACAATATATCGCAAAGCAAGTCTTTGAGGCTAACAAACAACTTTAAGAAAAATGCATCAAGGCCTCAATTGAATTGTCCCTAGGGTACATATGAATCCAAGGCAATGAATGAGCAGATGAACTAGTAAAAAAATAGTCAGAAAAACTAGAACTACTCTAAACCAAAAGTTTCATGACCAAAAAGATGATCACTAGGTCTACAATCCAAAGAGAGACAAAAGACAGACTCTGGGAAAAGTTCAAGGAATATACTGGCTGAAAACTTGAAAAGAAAATCAACCTATATATAATGCTCAACAAATATAAAGTGGCTATAGCCTTCTAATTCAGGATAGGATATTGCTAAATCTATAATTTCCTCCACTTGAAATAGAAAAAGCAACATCTGTGTATGCAGAGAGCCCTAGTCAACTAAATACTACCTAATAGACTACCTGATAATAGTATAACTAAGGATGCTATTCCCCAACAAATCACTCCACAACTTACTATATGGTAACCTGACTACCTGGAAGAAACTTGTGGAAAAAGGAATCAGCAAACCCATGAACAAAAACCAAATGCCCCTAGACCCCCCAACAGTAGTGATAGGAAATAGGAGGACTTAAGAGAACTAGGAGAAAGATGTAGATGATTTTTCTTAGGAACTAGAAGTGATGGGTTAAAGGAAGGCATAGAGGATCTCTTTTTTCCTTTTTCTTTTTTCTCTTTTTTCTCTTTTCCTTTTCTCTTTTTCTCCTCTTTTTCTTCTTTTTCCTTTTTTCCTTTCTTCTTCTTCTTTCTTCTTTATGGTAGTAGCAAGCCATCTTTTCTCTTCTAGTTATGTTTCTACTTTTTATTAAGTGTAAAATGACCTATTAGGGGAGGGAAAGATGTAAAATTATATTATAGGGAATTTATTTCATCTCCTTTCTTCTTAGCCATATGAAGGGTTACCCTAATAGTACTTAGCAAGTTCACTCCTATGTATATGACTATGGCTTTGCCCTTAATTGGGATGTACCTAACCTGTCCATATAATAGTGACTAAGGGAGATTAAAAGTATCTTCTTTCTTCTTCAAGACTTTAGTACGAGGGAAAATATAAATCATCTTCTTTCTTCTTACTATATAAAGGGTTACCCTCATGGTACTTAGTGAGTTCACACCTATGTATGTGACTATGGCTTTGCCCTTAATTAGGATGTACCTGACTTGTCCATATTATAGTGTACCAAGGGAGATCAAAAGTCTCTTCTTTCTTCTTTGCCATATAAAGGGTTACCCTAATAGTGCTTAACAAGTTCACTTCTGTATTATGTAACTATATTATATGCTCTTCATTGAGTGCAATGCCCCATCTATACATAGTCTATCAAGGGAAGAATGAATGTGTCTTCTTTCTTCTTTAAAACTTTAGTACTAGGGAAACTATAAATCATCTTCTTTCTTCTTCCATCTATATAATAGTGACTGAGGGAGATCAAAACTCTCTTCTTTCCTCTTAAAGGTAAGGATGGTCTATTGGTATGGCTATCCTGGTATTATTATATGGTAATAAGCAATGTTGTAGGTTTAAATCCCACTTACATCACTCTTGATATACTACGATTTCCCAGTTAGTTATTGGTTTTGTAGCAAAAGTGATTTTTCCCTGACCATATATGGTTACCTAATTACTAGTTCAGTCTATATAAGCGAATATGACCGATGACCTCGAGGACTATATGAAGGGTTACGCTAACATTGCTTAGCGAGTTTGCTGCTATGAATGTGACTATAGGTTTGCCCTTAATTAGGATGTACCTGACCTATCCATATAATAGTATGTAAGGGAGATTAAAAGTCTCTTCTTTCTTCTTTATATAGTATCTTAAGTAAAACACTATAGGAATATAAACACTATTCCTATAAACCTTTAGTACCTAATATTATTTTAGTATACTTTATGTGAATAACACTTGGTATTCTGGAGAGTACTGTATCTTCTTTCCTAATTTACCCTAAACCCATTACAGACTAGGGTGTAGTTTGTATCATTAAAAGAGTTGTCCTTTATAAGTTTATAGTTAAGTGTTTTTTTTTGGTGTATAATCATACTATAATTATGATAGTACCTATAGTATAAGTGGAAATTATTTTCCTTTAGTCACTATTATATAGAGAGGGTATTTACACTTAATGAAGAGTAGAGACATAATTGTATACATATGAGCATACTTGCTAAGCACTGTCATGGTAACCTTCATATAGCCATTATGATCATCAGTCACATTTGCTTACATAGACTAACAAGTAATTAAGGAACTATTTACAGTCAGGGGAAGCTTACTTACACTATAAAACCTATGACTGACTAGGAAATCATAGTATTAAGTTATAGTACAAGTAGGATTTAAACCTACAACATTGTGCATTACTACATAATAACATTAGGATAGCTATACCACTAGGCTATCCTTACATAGCTTATAGTATAAGTATAGATTGACTAGCTTTATAATGATAACTAATATCCTTTATACTATAATAAGTAGTATATTATAATTTAATAGCTCTAATTGAAATTAGTTTATAGAATAATGAAATGGTATAAAGGAAGACTTACTACTCTCCCTACTTATAAGCAGATAAAGGTACTTCCTAATACTCCTGTACTTTAGTTATCTCTTAGAAGAGGATATTACCTTCCCCACATTCACTATTGTATGGATGGGATGTCATACTTGATTATGAGTATATGACATAGTTACATTACATAGGAGTGCTTTTACTAAGTACCATTAGGGTAACCCTTCATACAGCTATTTCTTAGAAGATGAAGGTATATACTCTACTAATGTATAGTGTATTAAGGGAACCTGAGATATCTCTCTCTCCTACCCTCACTTCCTTAACTTATGAGAAATTAATTAACAACTAAATGTTTTATAGAGAGAGACACTTCTAATTTATTATTTAAAGGTAAAAAGCATATGACTATCATTAGGTATAATGCAAAAAACCCTTATAAACCTATATGATTAACTAAATATTTTATAGTACTCAGCTATATTATAGGAAAGTTATAACTTCTACATGAAACTTATTTTGATAACTAAAAACAGCTTGTAAACAATTACATTAATTTAATACTTTTATTTTTATTTTTTTTTAAAAAAAATAATATAGTAATAAAAACCTTCCATGATACTATCTAGAAAGGAATAAGTTTATCCTTTGTTTATCAAAAAAAAGCTAAAAAGGGTCTTTACTTTTATATGAAATTAGTTTCCTAGTTATTATTTACTTCATGTTAATTATCTTTAGGTATAACCTCTACATGTAGCCTCTTCAGTTATGGCATAAAACTAGTTTCCTAGTCTATAAAAAGTATTAATATATAACTATAATTTTTTTATGAATAGACAAAACCATTGAATTACTGGAACAGTTTCTTATAGAATAAAATTGGTTACTAGTATATAACTTACTATACAAATTTTATCATGTAGTAGATAAGGTTTATTTTTTTTTCCCCCTAATAATAGGAAATAGTGTGTGAATTTTATTAAATTAATTTAGTCTAAATTAACCCTTATGCTACAGATGTTGTCTATGTAAACTAGGGACTGTAGAATCAATGTATACAAAATAATTTCATTTGAGTGCATGTACATGAAAATTTTTGCAGTCTTCTCCAAGCATGCTAGATAGAAACTCCATATTAAGGTGGAGGCTCAATCTTATATTATACACCTAGATGCAACAGATACTTTTGAAGTAATGCAGAATATTAGTATGCAGTGGAATTTATTATTACATACATCAATATCTATAGTACACAAGAAACTTATACTCATAACTTAGTATAACGACAGCGAGTAGATGCATTACAATATCTAATTTCATTTGAGTTTATCCACTTCCGCATGACGAATATCTTCCTTGAATGTCTCCCATCTCATTCTAGTCATTCAATCTAGCTACTTTACAATAATATTTTTTATCTACTCTAGTACCTCTATGAACTCAGAGTAGATAATTATTTATATGATGAGTATGTCTTTAAGGAGAGCCATCTTCCGATATATTTCGTATATGTCGGCAAAGTTTAGTAGGAAGTCTTCGGAAGCATTAGAGGCTGCGGGCCTCAAATACCGTCGATTCAGAAAAACCAAGATGATGAACGCAAGAGTTTTAGCCAACGGGGCTAAAGGTTTCAAATATACTTATCGGTCTGAAAAAAAAAAGCAAACGATTTCCAAAAACCTCTTATCAATTGTAAAAGGAATTGGCCACGTATCTCCGGGAACTATGTCGCACTTTGATCTATCGGTTCAAACAAACAAAAATAATTAACTTGAAGAAAACTATATCGATCGTGAAAGAAATCGACTACATAGCCCTGGGGACTTTGTCGTGCGATCATATCCGAAAGAAAAAAAAAAAAAAAACCGACTCGAAGGAAACTGTATCCACCGTGAAAAAAATTGACCCCACAGCTGCGGGGACAATGTCGCGTAATTCATCTTGTAGATACGGGAAAAACCTTAGCTATCTATACATGCGAAACATGAAATAACGAGCGATACATTCGATAGACCAAACTTTTCCCAACCATACGTAATCCCAATCCATTCTCCCTATCAATCCATACAAGAAAAGCCAACTCCCGCAACAAGTATTAATTATAACGAGCCCATCTCTTGACAGTATTCTCAAAGAGTGTATAACAATACAGGCGGAAGACATGAAAAATATTGAGTTTCAAGGGAATTTAAGGCGTAGTCATCATTTCGTTCCGACAATGGCTTAACCACTGGCGTCGAGCCTTATCTTTTTTATACAATCTCTTTGAAGGATATAATATAATTATTTGGCAATTTGTATTATTGAACAAAGTTTTAGTGTAACGGGGTTTTAGTCTTGAACCCTAGAAATGTACCTTTTAATCTCTAAAACTACAGCTATATTAATAGTTATTACTGAAGGAAACACTACAGCTTGGCAGGTAAAAGATCTATTGCTGATATTTGCATACGCCGCAAAACCAGAGTTAATGAAAACGTATATCGAAGCTACGAATCCAAGAGGGCAGTCAAAGCTGCCTACCATCAAAAATGATAGCAGTAAGATGTCCTAGATAAGGATACTCAATGGCACAGTAGTAGTCAAGTCCCAGGATAAGGGTATGGCCTGCTATGGGGAGAAGGTGAAATATGTTGAACAGGTCAGGTTGAGTATATTAATCCACCTTATGTAGATGCTCTCGAATGTAGTCTGATAGAGAAATAGGCTTAGAAAAGAAATTTATATGACAAAGAAACTGTAAATTATTGTTTTAATTGGTGGTTATCTTTGCAAGCTATTTACTAGTGTCACATTGAAAATTAGTGAGTATTCATCACTGGAAATCCCAACTCTTTTATCTAGGACCTGACCATTAATCAGATTTGCAATGTCAAAACATCTGCGTCGACTCGGTGCTCCCATTTATGCGTGCATAAAGCACTAAATTGATTTTTTTTTTTTTTTCCTGTCGTGATCCTGGATTTCAATTGAGGTGAGTCTCTTGACCAATTTCTTCTCTCATTGGGTATGTGTCTATAAAGAACATATGGCTTTTTTTTTTTTTTTTTTTTTTTTTGCCCTTGCTCATAATAAGTTAGCAGCGTCCTTGATGCCGTTTGTGCCCTGAAACACCATGATATACGTTGTTTTCTACTATTTTTTTCTATAAATTTTTGTATTTTGAGAAGGGCCCAGGATTGATTCACAAAGTCAAACACCTTTTGTATGGTTTATGTTGTATCTACGTACTAACTACTAGTTTCTATTTTTGCATGCACATGTATAACTTTGATCGTGAATCATAATAGTCACTCGAATTTAGCGGAACGCGGTGTGGAACTTGTAGTTTTGTTGTTGAAGATAGTTTGATTGTCTGAGAAATTGTTCCATTGTAGTAGGTGAGTTGTTTCAAGAGACGACTGTGAGTACTGAAGGCGTAAACTATGGTTCTAGTAACCATTATATATGTATTCGCATTCACCACGAGTGATCGGTATATCTCCAGTCTGTGTTTCCCCCTATACTGTTCATTTTATCCTGGTCCCCAAACGATAGCAGCCAAACAAGAAAAAATTAGTCTCGGGATAAATTAAGAAAGAAAAAAAGTCAATCCCACTAAAATAAAACGTCAGCAAATTACGTCTCAGACAACTTTTCAAACACCTTTTCAACCACCATTTCAACCAGCTTTCTCAGCGCAAACACGAACACCTTGTTCACGATGAACCAGAACACCGCTTTTTTCGTCTGTTCTATTGCCGTGCCCTCTTGGGTCTTATCTACCTGAGTTGACTCGGGTGTTTCCTGCGCTTCGGTTCTTTGTTCTGTAGCTTGATAGGTGTATAGCAGGCCAATCCTAGCATGGCGGCGCAAACGTCTGGGAAGTGCGGGTGATGAAAGGCATCTTGGATGCTTAGACCGCCGTGGTATCTGTGATGTGCGCTGTGGAAATGCAAATTCCGGTGAAACGTATTCCGTACTTATTTGAGGGAGGAGGCACTAAAATCCGTTGGATTTTGAGGAGGCGAGGGTGGACCATGTTGACCCAAAGAAAACTTGAAAAAGCTGGTTGACGTTGGCGGGTTTCAAGTTGTGTCGGTAAATATAGGTTTGACATTGATTGGGGTTTCTTGTTTATCGTGAAGGCTGGACTCTTTTGAGTGGGCTTGCTGGTTGTTGTTGTAGCAGAGCTAGGTATGAAGTCTTACAACCTTAAGGTTGCTTTTGATCCCCTCGAACTCCGGACTCACGATTCATCACTCGCGGCAATGTTTGGATTAGAGAAACTTTGAATCAGAGATAGGTATATATATTGAAAACGTGGAGTTACAGAAGACCTCTTTGTTAGTCAGCCTTACTAATTTTTGCGACACCCTTCAACAGAGCAAAGTTTCAGTGAGACGGAACCATTGCCATGGTGCGAACCTGGATAGAGTCGAGTGATACCTCGTGATTAATTGCAACGAGCTCAATGTGCAACACGCAAGACACAAGCCGATATTGTAGGAGCATGAAGGCGGGGATATAGAATTACTCGGTGCCGTTACATTTGCTTAATTGGGTTAAACGCTAACACTAAACATTGTTCGTATATAACAATGTAAGAAAGGGAGAGAAAAAAAAAAAAAAATTAAGTGCAAAATAGGGTCAGTGAGATAGTCCCC
>JABYPW010000916.1:4930-19368 GCA_016880775.1 Phymatotrichopsis omnivora
CCTGTAGATAGAATTAACAAAACCACATTGCGACATGCTTCGTAAATCAACAAAAAAAAAAAAACGCCTTGAGGCTCTCGATGCCTATATCCAGGCAGAGGAGACTCTGAATGAGATCTTCCATCCTTTCTCATTTATCCCTGACGACTCCAAATCACTTTTTGGTAAACCTATCGGTATATGTTGTTAAAATTCCGATAGCGACTTCGCCGATAACAAGGACTCAGACGAAGACGAGAAATATAAGTCAACCACTCTCTTGGGACATCTTGCGCGATAAAACATGTGGAGAGTTGTAAGGTACGATGTAATTTTTTCGTTTGGATTGTATGCACTAGCAATTTTATCCTAAACCCTTTGCGATTAGCAAGAGTTACGAGTTCAACCGCAAAGACGAAAGGTTTTGGGGGTCGCAGAGCAGGACTCTTAGCGCATACTCTGATTGGCTGATGTCTAACGCACACATGTGCGCTCGATTTTCAGTGATTTTTGGTTTGAGTACCCCTAATGTTCCAAGCCATGAAATGCAGAGGTATTGTCGACACGGATAATCACTCTAAATTCCTTCCATCGAGAACTCCACTGTCGTAGTCCTCGTAAAACTGCTCGTAGTTCCATCACGTTGATGTGTTTCTGCGACCTTGGGTGGTGAGAAAAAGCGTTGGGCAAGGGTTATTTTTGTCAGGTCCTGGTGGGTCCAGAAGTAAAAAACCACCTAATCCTAGTTGCCCAACTGCGTCAGTATATAAATCCATTTTTCCGTTATTTGTAATAAATATTTGGCCAGTTCGGGTGTTCAGGAGACTCTCCCACTATCGTAGATCGGCCCGCATATCCTCAGAGTTGGTGATATGCCCTTTTGTAGAATCATTAACACCAGTAAGAAAATTCTACATCCACCTGAGGAAGGTATGGAGGAAGCCAACGAGGGATTGTAGATTGTGAAGAGAAATAAATGGGGCGTTAAGCGCATTATTAACTGCCTTTTTCGCCTTCTCTTGTTTGTCAGCGGGAAGCTGTAGTTCCATCTGGACTATATCTAGAAGGCAATAGTCAGTAGGATGGATAGGAATATGCCCGAAACCGTCACAGAGATCTCGTTTGGCAATGATGGTTCTAGGTCCTCTATTGTAAATTGAATTAATGACTTCGTCAAAGCTGACGTATTCCAGGTAGGCATAATGCTTGAAGATATGATAATTCGCTGGTGTTGAATCCAGGGCGGAGGGATGGTGTATGCGTCTATATCCTCCATTGCGTTTTGGAACTAGACCTAGTGGAGAGCTGGTGAAAGCGTGAGGGGGATCCACATTTCCAGGCAATGGGGCAATGTGTCCAAGTGCACATTCGGTCTTGATATGTTCCGATAATACATCAGGCGATCTCCGCTGATTTCAGATTTGAGGTGATGGTCCTTCATAGCCAATTTTTACGCCGTAATAGATAATGTCTATTGTGGTTTGTCGGTGTATGGCATTCGGGTATGGTAGCAAGTATTGTTGCCGTGCATGCAAATTAAGCCGGAAATTCGGGGCAGAACAAGGGAATGGTACTTATACCGTATAGACAGGATTGGTGTTAAGGCAATGGCGGTGGGCAAGAACGGTTAACAAATTGAGGGTTCGAGTATTTGAATATCATTGGGTGTTGAATCAGTGTGAGAGGGTGAAGTTGGTCCAAGTGACGGCTCAGCAAAGATAGTTGTGCGGATGACATCCATGAAGGTTCGAGTTGGTCGGCGAGCTAGATCCGAGGACGTTTGATCCGATTTTTAAACTCCGTGGTCTCACAGGCTTGCGCGGTTTTACAAAAAGAGAAGAGGAATTGTATTCGTTAGAATTACCGAACTAAAAGAGAGGCCCAAAAGCGAAATTTGCCTGCCTTTTATCCTTTTCCAGAGGGGCCCGAACTGAACAGAAAAGAAGAAGAGAGAAAAATACAGATGGTAAGAGACCAATCGATATGCAAGCACGCGAACAGAAACTAATAAATATGCAAGCTGAAAAGGAAATGCAAAAAGACGAGAGAAGCACGTGAGCGAGAAACCAATATGCAGATATGCGAACACACAAGGCAAGGGACCAACCGATATGCAAAAAGGACATGTAGAAAGACGAGAGAAGCACATAGGCGAGAAACGCAAGAAAGAAGAAACGCATGGAGAGCAAAAGACCAAAAAAGAAAACACCGGCACGATTGTCCCTATTCCAACATGCGGTATGTGTAGGGCACTTCGGATGGGTGTGCATCGAGCACAGATGTGTCGCCGTTGACAGCCACCGCGAGCTTCATAGTTGAAGTTTGTCCGACGAGAAAATGGCGTATTAGATATCTTGGAGCCTAGCCTGGGCGCCAGTGAAAGATATATATTTCCCTTATCATGATCTGGGCGCCAGTGAAAGATATATATTTCCCTTATCATGATCTGGGCGCCAGTGACATAAAACCGCCCCTCTACACAACAACCAATTTTGACGTAGTAGAGACCCACAACACAACACCTTTTCGCAAACTTCTCTTCATAGAATTGCTGTTTCGGACCTGCTAAAGCGTTCTATGAAGTCCGTTTTTGAATATCCTCGCTCGTTGCCGAGATAGTACTTTCAGATATAAAAAAAACAAGCAGTTACTGAATAGGTTAATTTGATTTTATAGGCAGTTAATACCTTTAGATGCTGTTTTAACCTTAGGTTAATTAATATTAGTAAGTGAGCTATAACTTCCAGAATGGGTGGCCTTGATACCTGACTATGGGAGGCGGCTCAACTGAATCTTGTGACGGAGGGTTGTTGCGGGGTTGCCTAAGTTGGGGGCCTTATATCATTCCGCCAAGAGTTTTGTTGGGAGTGTGGTATAAGTAGTTGGGGTTTCCCCGCTATTGTTCTCGGGTCTTTATTACCGGTAGTCCCTTAGTTTTGGCGGATTCGGCTTGATATTGGGTTGTTTTCGGCAGCGGTTCAGAGTCGGTGACATTAGGTTCATTTGCTGTCGACGGAAAGGTGAGTTTTTCGATTGCTTGTAGGATGATAAGACTATTTTAATAAGGCAGGTGTGGCCGATATATGTTGGAGTGTGTTGGGCTAATGTCTTTTTTAGTATGGGTTCTTGCGCACATTGCAAAAAGGCGACCGCACTCAAGACGTGCGCGAAATGCAAATCGATCAATTATTGCTCCCGCGATTGTCAAAAAGCAGATTGGAAATGTCATAAGAAGGTCTGCTATCGTGGTGCCAATGCGGCAGCTTCGGATTCTTCTCGTCAACCATTTCAAGTTCACTCTATTAGTGATCCGGCTTCGCTAAATGCGAGTTTGTCTGAAGATGCTCTTCATCAATTGGCAGAGGAAGAAGTGTATCGACGTCTTATCGATAGTTACAGGTTGCGTGTTGATGATGAATATGTGTTTGGTGGAAACTTAACTGGTCTTTACGGCGGGGAAAATCCGGTGGTGGGTTTCAGAGAGTTTCTTGATTTGGCAGAAGCACGTGGTAAAATTCTTCCGTCATGGTGGAGTAAGGCAAAGCGGGGTGAATGTGAGAAGCTGGGCTCGACGAAGGGTGGATGGAGCGATTTGGGTTGTGCTGTTGAGAAGCCTGATATACAGGACCATTATAAGGATAATTTGATGCCTATGAAGTTGCGAGTTTTGGCGGAGAGGATTTATGGTAGGCATGTTGCGGGGTAGTGAATATGTGCAGATGGATCGGGTTTTTTTTTTTTTTTTTTTTTTTTTTTTTTTTTTTTTTTTTTTTTTGAAAAGTATGTTTTAGTTTTTATCTTTTTTTATTTAAACGTACGTTGTTTTCATGTTTTTGGATAGGAAATGTTAATTTTAAGAGATGTATTTTGCTTTTTACTGTTTCATAGTATTTCGTTTACCCGGTGGTGGAGGTGGGGGTGGTTTATTTGGGTTTTACGGAGGTGGAGGTTTAGGTATTTTGGGGGGGGGGAGGGTGCTCTGCTGTGTCGGATAACGTATGTCACATGAAAACAGGCCATCACGTGAAAGCGGGCCAGCGTGCGCACACGATAAAAGAATCGAATTTTCTCGCATACAAAACAAAAAACAAAACAAAAACAACGAACAAAAAATGACCCGATCCCCAAGTACCAAATGAATAAAAAAAAAACTTTCGAATAAATTCTTGATTTGTAAGCGTGAGTTCTATGCGAAGGGAGATGGTCAAGGTTTGTAACCCTGGAAACTGAAGAAGATGGAGAAGAGTTTGAAAGAGAGGTTCTGATTCATGATTTTTTATTAGTCGACGAGAAATACCGATGGAGGTTTTTGGGAAGCTTCAAAGCGTCCAGTGGAGAAACTTAGTGGCGAGTGAGGATCGTGTTGGATGGAAGACATTCTTTAATTGTTTTTTTCGTTTTTTCGTTTTATTTGAAGGAACTGAAGCCACGGTATATGTAATAGCGGGGATTGAACATAATTACTCTCCTATTAATTTTGCTATACGCGTGAAGGAGCTAGATATGGCAAAAACCAGTTAAGGGCGCCAATGTCGAAGTTATACACTGACTCCCAAAAAGAAAATTTTTATCATATCTCAATTTCCAATTATATTTCTTCTGTAACTACCCATCACATCATAAAGAGAGAAACATTATTACGGTCCCGGAATTCTATAACCGACCCTAACGTCATTTTAGCTATGACGCTTACTATGCACTAGTGATCATATATGAAGGAGATAATTCAGCCTTTCCCCCCCCTTCCCACAATTTACAAAAATATTTTGAGCCAAAACTAAAACTAAGGAAAAAATAATAATAAGAATAATAAAAATAATAAAGAAAAAATTAAAAAAATAGAAGAAATTAGGAGATGCATAAAATTGAATCGTCCATTCCCGGAACTCTCACTTGTCTATGAGGTGTAAACTGACGAAAAGCATGATTACCGTATTGTAGTCTCTCACAGTAAGCTTCAAGACGACGGTGTGTTCTGCGGTAAAATGAAGGGTTGTTGAGAGACTAACGGACGTTAGGACTTTCGGAATTAAGGTCCTAAGGGATTCTAACGAATTATAGGTGTTGGACGTTGTGCTTTTTTTTTTTTTTTTTTGGACAATGGGGATGAGATTATGTAAGACTTTATGTCATAGTTATTAGCTATCTAATCGAATACATGTGTGTAAATATGAAGAACATTACTTGGTTCAAGGTATCGATTGGAGAGGAGGTCGTGCATCGTGCAAGCAAAAGCTAAAACAATTGGCGATGAACGTTCTGAATTACCGCTTCCGATAATCGCTGACAGGTTTCAAACGTCGTGACCCAATGACGAGGATCATTGCCCATTTAGGTGTAGCATGATTCTGGAGGTTTTTTATTAATATTATCCGTAAGTTAGATCCGCATTTATTCCTGGATGACACTCTCAGATTATTTCCGGGAAACCTAAAAGAGATTTAGGAGGGGTTGAACTAAAACTGTAATGGCATAAAACACACATGTTCAGAAAATATAGCCAATAGTTTAACTTTTGGCTTCCATGACGCAAATTATCCTTTTCAATCCCGGCATGGTGCAGTTTTATTTTCTTATTTCTGTTCTCTTTCTTCTTTTTTCTGTTGTCCCTGGCTGTCAAGAGATGAAACCTTTGCACACTCGTGATCGCATGTCTTAGACCAAACCAGGATATAAGTTCTTTTTGGCCATTCAACAAAACTCTAAGAAAATCAACTGACACCTGTAAGGGTGCAAATTTTTCATGTCATAAAAGTTGACAGCCAAAGGATTTTCTGAATTTTTGATACCTTTTATTTGCTTGTTTGCATGGTTTGAATACGGAGGGCTGAACAGGCTTTTCAATGTTTTATTCAGATCGTTCGGACTCCTCTAGGAACTACTCCACTAGACAAAGGCGAAACCCCGCTTCGACCGTAGAAGCTGAGCATGACGCTTGGAGTAATTCTCATGGCCGCTTGATTTTGTTTATATCAAATCTCTGTACAACCTGTCCATAGCCAATCGTTTGACCCTTGCTTGCATAATGCATACGTATATGTTGCCTATCAGGCATGGTAGGGGTTCTTATTTTCTTGTTCCTCTTGATTTTTTTTTTCTGTCGAATTCTCTCTCTCTCTCTCTCTCTCTCTCTCTTTTCTTTTCTTTCTTTTCTTTTTTTTTTTTCTTCCTCTTTTCTTGTTTCTCTCTCACAGAGCTGAACAGGCTACTCAGCTTTCTACGAGGGTTACCTCACTGAGCATATTCAAAAATGGTGCGGTAGATTTTCCTCCGTTGAGTATTTTTTTTTTTTTTTTTTTTTCCTTTTCTTTTTTCTTCCGCTGAATAGCTTAGCACCAGAGTTATTCAATGAACGTGTTCAAAATGGTTGATCGCTTTAAGATCTTATTACGACATTCTCGGTAATGGATGGCTTATTCTGAGTAAATTTTGCGTACTATGTCCAGTTTATGCATGAGCCAAGCACCGTCTCGATAAAAAACGCGTTCGCTAACTTTGGCGAGGGACCGTATTCGCTAACGCCTCTCAAGAACTACAGCGCTCAAAAATCACGTACACAGCTTGTATTGTATCTATCGGTGACCTTGTACTAACTGCTGTGAAGAGTTTGGGTGCAGATTTTCAATGGTATTAAGAACCTCGAGGCCATCTTCGGAGTAGTTTTGCGTACCGAGCCCGCATCCACCATTTCCCCATACTTTTCTCTGCTGGGTGTTTTGGGTTGCCGATATCAATCGGCTGGGTAATTGTATCTGCCTTTACCAGTTTGTCCTAAAAATAATTGACGTCTTATTTAGATTTGGGGATAAATGTAATGTACACGTACATGTAGAGTACGTGTACGTAGTATTGAAGTTGCTTACTAATCAGGTTAGATGACCTGCAAATCGACATTTTTCAATTGCCGGTCTAACCAATTCATGAATTCATTCGTCCAAACTGGATAGATTACGAAAGATTTACTTAAAGAAGGTCACAAATTTGAAATAATTTAAACTTAGATTTAGGATCTGAAAACTCCGATGGCTACAGGAGTTCTGTGTCGGTTAATCTGTGACATCGCGCCAGGATTTATAAAGCGATCACCGTCACAGACTAACCGACGCACTCCTAGTAAATATTCATGTAGTCTACGCATCGATACGCCAACCACTAACGCATTGAAAGTCAAAGTAGGGCTATAAAGGGATGGTCGCTATTCTGAAAACTTTGTTGCTATGGACGAATGATGTATATATATTACTTCGAAGCCATAGGTTCTTTGGCTTGCATGTTAAATGTACTTTTGTAGTCGGCTTTTACCTCAACGATACTGTACCGGAGAAAAAAAAAAATTAGAGAGCGAGGGAGAGAGATATGCAGTTAGTTCATGTACTCTACATGCATAAAACCTCGGCCATTCATTTCGTTTCCCCCGACCGGAAACGCTGCTTACACGGTTTCCTCATACCATAATATTTACCTTCGGAGACCACTGTCATGTATACATGGAAGTCCAAAATATAAGCCACGAAAATAAACAAAGCCCCCATCGCACGTATTGTGTACCTCATTGCGCGTGTTGTGCACTCCCTCGAGTGTTGTGTACTCTCTCGAGTGTTGTGCACTCCATCGCGTATTGTACACCCCATCACGTGTGTGTTGTGCACCCTACCCCACGTGTTATGCACGTGATGTGCACCACACGGAAAATGAAAAAAATAGAAAGCTCCATCATATAATTTAAATTTTCCACCAAAATCTGTGGAGTGTGCCGGCGGAAAGTGATCTACAAGTCCGTACTTATAGCTATCCCCTTATTCACTAGAAATCCCAACCTGTGAAAGGTGAGGTTCGGATGTATAATGGATGGGATTTGGGAAGAATTTTGCAGGTTCACAGAATATCAGTCGAATGAATATAATGTAAATACTTAAATATAAGAAAACAACTTTCATTGTGGACGTACCTATGAATGAGGCCACATAGAAACTTTATTTTTGCTGTGGCTGCCAGTCTGCAATTGTTTTTTTTTATTTTTCCTTCACTTTCCCCCTCCCCTCTTTCAAGGTACTTATCAGCGATGCCAATACTATATTGTCTCTACTTAGCAAGTGCCATGAACAGAGGTTTTTTTTTCTGTGCATAACTCAAAGGTTTTGACGAAAAGGATATATTCCCTGTAAAGGGTAGCCTTTTCATCGGATTCCTGGAAAAGTGAATTCGGATTATTCACTACATATAATGCTGGGATATTCGATAATCTATTTTTACAACGCTCCGGATCTTGATGAACGTTAATCACAAAATGACAGAGTACAGTAATGTGATCCTGGCTCCGGGTTTCCTTTAATATACGATTGGGTGCATGTGCAAAACACACACGAGGGGCTGCACGCGCAAAACACACGAGATGCTGTACAATACACACGAGGAGGTGCACAGCATGTGCGAGGGGGTGCGCAACACACTCGATGGAGTGCAAAACACACACGATGGAGTGCACAACGCATGAGGGGAGGGGGAGTTTTGTCAGCTTCGGACTTCCATAGTCATGCACAGGTTTGTAGTAGTACATGTACTCACTTTCTCAAACCCCAGGAACAGCATAACCCCATCTCTTAGGTGTGAAGTACATTTATATAGAGGTATCAATTCGATGCCAGACTCGGAACGTATTCCGGCTCTGGAAAAAATCCTGAAGTAAAGCTGAGTCTGAGTATAAGGATTACGTCCGAAATCGAATGGAATTGGGTTGGTGGCAATCGCAGCTGGTATCCTGTGCCACTATAAGCTGAAAATATCACGTCAGGAGTGGCTCGGATAGTACGTTGTTGCTATACGTATTAAATCAGCATTCAGAATGCTTTCTAGCTTCTTGAAGACTTTGCCAAATCGGGCGCCCTGAATCTCGGCGGTATATGATTTTTGATAATGCAATGCGTGGTGGAATTCCTCCCGCCCTCTTCAACTTGCGCAGGCGAAGAGATAAGAATAACAGATGCATTAGGATGTTCATGGATCGTCGAATAGTTCGTTGCCGAAGCGATATTTTCTGGTGGGATTTAAACATCCAAGGGAAAATAAGTATCTGACCGGAAAATACTTCTTCTTGCACTTTTTTAAGGGTGTGGAGGGGGAATGGGGACTTGACGTTGACTTGCATCTGCAAGATCGGAGATTATTAAAGTAATCTTGTTACCTTGGCATGCATAATGCCATAAAAACTGCTTTTTTAAAGAGTGCTTTGCTGGTAGCTTTCATCCGATCCCACCAAAATTTAAGCATTGTGAACTGCATGTACACCTACATGTACATGTACGTATCTCGCTCGACATTTTCTCGTGGTTGGAGTACATGTACATGTATGCCTCTGTGTAATAGAGTGTAAAAGTCTTTCCGAGTTTGCCGTCGATTTACATTTTGAAAGTTTCTTTATTTCATAATTTCGTAATTGCATGTGGGATAAGTTCCTGTTCTGGTTATATTCATTGACTTGACAAGTTTTGAGCTCGGTGCACGGGCTGAAGAGGGGTTTTTTTTTTTTTTTTTTAATTGTTATATTTCCGTTATGAAATAAAAATTACAGTGATTAAGTTCTTCAGTTTCTTAAGGTGTAGGAAATGGCGAAGAAAAAAAAGCTAACTAGCTGACAACCCAAATTTTTTCACACAGGAACATGTCGCGGATTAGCTGTATAATGTACCCGTACTCTACTAGTAGCACCTTGCTTTGTCATGCTAAGACACACTAACATCTTTGGCGTAGGCAAAAAAAAAAAAAAAACATTATATTAAGTCCTGCTTGCTATGCGGGGTTACCACTGTAACGGTTTAGCTGAAGTTTTATATAGGACCATTATTTGGGAGAAATTGTAGTTTCAAGGCCAAGGCGAGAAATTTTTTGCGCCCCTTCAGCAATTAACATATATAAGGCGTGAATTTAGTTTCTTTTTTTTTTCTTGGTCTGGAAAATTTTCTTTGATGCATAGATGGTGCTAAAACGGGAAATTACCGGAGCATCGGGTGTGGTGCAGGTTGGAAGCGTAGGGTGTGCAGCCTTGAACAAAATAAGTAGGACTAGGTTAAAAATATCTGCGTGCATATGGCGAAGCCAGCATTACTGCGCTAAGCGTTTAGTCACTCAACCTATGATATACCATTATACTATATTGTTTCTAGGCTATTATGAGGCCGTTGTGAATAATGCATAGCCGTCATTAAACTGAGCCTTTCCTATTGAATATTCGAAAGTACATGCGATGATAAATATCTATTAATTAGTATCGTCAAGCTCTCGACGAGACGCTTAAAAAAGTTATGACGCAAAATACCCACTACGTGCACACAATTGCAAATGAATTTCAGCAAAGTATTCCTATCACCACTTGGGCTGAAAAATTACTTAATGGGGTATAAATCTTTGATGATTAGTTACTATTGGTCGATAGCCCCGACATCCACCCCCAAAGGTGGCACCTAAAATCGTGACGCTAGATGCACAGTGCTCATTGATTGGAACTTACAGTTCGGCGATTGAAAGATACAGATTCCCATGGCCCCTTGTTGAACTAAATCTAAGTAATTTTTGGAAGTAGGTGGTACGCCCCAGGTGCCATCTTTATAAATAAGTCCATTATCCCACTCTCAACATACTTCGGACGGCACGACAAAACCCACTAATCCCTTGTTCTTTTGTTACGGTCTTTCTTGATACACCTTCTCAACCAGGAAAAACGACAATGGCAACAACAACAAAAAAAAAAAAAAAAAAAAAAAAAAAAAACGCGCACAATACAATTCCTCGAGAAATTTATTTCCATCCTCACTCTATGCTGCCCGGAATGGTGGTGCGGTAACCGGCAGCATTTGGCGCTGGTGACGCTGGTACATCCCCGATGACCTAATTTCCACGGCATCCGTCGCAGTGTATTCTTGGATGGCATACCTGAATTTTTCTCTTCATCGATCTTGCGGTTGTGCGCTTTATTGCTCTGCAGTTCGATATATTCAGCTTCTCTGCGCATCTCATAATCCGAACACGGAAGTCTCCAACAATGCCAAAATCTCCAACCCTGCGCATTCGAACTTTGTTCTGGCCCCGACGGCACCGGCACTTGCGATCCATTTACATACAATTTGCCTAATGCGGCGATGTTCCAGAGAGGGTGTTATACGTTGCCTGGTCCCGCAGGCCCGAATATTTATCTGGCAGAGTGCACAACTGCGAAACCCAGGAAATGCGCGGTCGGTTACGCTCATTTCGGCCCAGCCCACAATTTGCCAAATTGGGGACGATTTTGAGATTTAGACGAATTGCAACGAGTATTTCCAATTTCGGTGGCCCAAATCCTCCCTATTCGTTCCGCTGGCCTTCCAACGCATAGAAGATCAAGGTTTGTAACCATAGAAGCTGGAGATGGCGGTGTGTTTGAAAGAGAGATTCTGATTCATGATTTTCATTAGTCGGCGTGAAATACCGACGGGAATTTTTGGGAAACTTCGAAGCGTCTAGCGGAGAAACTCAGTGACGAGTAAGGATCGTGTGGGCCAGAAGATATTCTTTAATTTCTATGGTTTTATTTTATTAGGCGACGGGATTGGATGTAGCCATTTAATTTTGTTCAATTGAAAAGTACGTGGCGGTGCAGGAATATCGATTACCTCGCACGCGAATTCTACGCGTGTGAGGTAATAGATATTCCTGCACCGTCGATGCACTTTTCAATTGGAAGAGCTAGATACGGCAAAACTAGTTAATTGCGCCATCACCGGGGCTATACACTGACTCCCAAAATTGAAAATTTCATCATCACCCAATTTCCAATTGATAGCTCACATCACCTGTAACAGCACCGTCAAACCATTTCTGGTGCATGCAGCATTTTTGTATATGGCTTAGTTAGCCCCAAAAAAAGTTTGGAAAATCATAACTCGTCATTGGCTTGCTGCATGAGAGGAAAACCTCAAGCCTAATCATCAGTTACCACTCGATTATGCACAACTAAAACGGGTTGAAACACTTCAGGTCGGCATTGGAGAAACTTGATGGTCGATCATTTATGTTGTAAAGATTCTCACATGCGCTCATTTCAACAGACAGGTCTACATGTTTTACATTCCATCTAAACACTTTCCTCAATTGAACTGGGACCGTAGTAAATGTACATTGCTCGATGCAATGGATCAATATGTAGCTTTTCGCTGGGCATATTCGCGATGCGGACGTCAAACGGTAGTAGAGGAAAGCCTCAAGATTTAAGGCTATGTGAAATACTCGAGAGTTAGCCACAGTGGCTCGGGCGTTATTTGTATTTTCTGCAATAAGGCTAGAGATATTCAGACCCGGAATCCATGGAGCCCGAAATGGCAGGATTCGGTTACATTGTTGATTTCTTTCTCTTTTTTAGTACTTCTGGTTCTGGCTTATGGTGCCATAAGATAAATTGCGATTGGGATTACAGTTAAATTTGAATGGGTGTTGGGATTTGTGGTAATCTCCTTTTCACCAAGCATAAGTTAGGAGAAGTGCATTTCATTGTGCTCTATAAGTCTACGCTCTCTACCCGCGGGGGTATTAATATTGTGATTATTTAAATGGTTGAAACAATATGAAATTCACAATCCTTTCCATAGGGGTGAAACAGGTTACATATTGTTATGGTTGTGGGTCGATTCAATGTTCACGGGTTATCACTTCGTTATTGATTCGACTGTAACTTCCAAAATCAACCTACACTGAATCTAAAGTATCAACAGAAACATCTACAATCAAAATGTAGTGTCAGTCAAGGAAGATTGAATAACACCAGCAAACTGAGATGCAAGAAAATAGGATAATAATATTTTACCCCGCCACTGGGGGGCGGGCAGTTCTTTTTTTTTTTTTTTTTTTTTCATTTCTTGTTATCAGCGACGGGCGTGCGGTTGTTGTGGTGTATCTGGTCGCCGTTTTTACGAGCTAAGGCGAGTAGCGTAAACACGCTACTGTTTATGTACTGTAGCTTGTGGATTCGTAAAAAAAACTGCTTCTTGTGGTTAGTTACTCAAAAAGATTAGTACAAAAAATGGCCGGCAAGTACGGAAAATCATGGCTTGTATTTTCTATAAGGAATGGTGGACTTTCTGGTTGTCATGAAGCCACTTGGAGTTCGTGATGCTTCCCTTTCTGTTAGTACTATCTTGCTTGAATGAGAGTCCGATCGATTGTGTGAGCCTGCCCAGTAGCGGACCAACACCTACCAAATTGCACAACAGTAGCCTGGATATTGGGATTTGCTTATCTACAGAACGGATAAGAATTTCTAATCTTGAAACTGTATGTAGATCGATTCAGCACCCTCAGTTGTACATGTACTTTTGGATGCGTAAAAAAATAATAATACTGTAGTTGTGTGCGGGCTGAATCGGCTGCGGTATTTTTTCCTTGTTGGTGAAATTTCATTTTTGGAATGATTGAGACAGAACGGTGCTGGACGTTGTGCGCTATTTTTCCTTTTCCCCCTTTTTTTTTTTTTTTTTCAATTTTAAGAGAATGGGGATGAGACTGCGTATGATTTTACGTTATAGCTTTTAGATATCTAGTAATGTAGGGCAGTGGGACGAACTCAGCGACAAACTGGCAGGGCGAATAGCTCCCGAGGCCAAGAGCTCGAAACGCCAAGATTAAAGATTTACTCCCAAGCATAATCAACAAGTTTAGTGACGCAACTAAGTGCTCAGTTGCGCAGGAATCAGACGGTAATGTTTGGGATGTGAAGCAAGTGTTGGAAATTTCTCAGGATGAATTAGAAATTAGGCCTTTTTTTTTTTTGGGGCCTACTTTTTTCGGTATTTCCTTTGTGCTTTCCTTTGTGTTCTTTGCGTTTTTTGGAGTCTCTCCCCCCGTTTCATCCTTCTGGGATTTCTTTTTTTTGCACATTCCATTATTTCCGGTTTTATTATTTTTGTACATGTAGAGTGCATTAGATGGAAAAAAAAATAAAAAAAAAATGAGTTCGCAGTAATTCGCACTGCCCCCCTGATCACCCGGCGATTGACTGGGTTTAACTCACAACAGTTCGTCGCAGCGGTCGGCTGTTCGGCATGTCCCGTGGCCGTGTGGTAGGGTAGGGTGCATGTATGAGAACATGAACATTACCGAGTTTAAGGTATCCCCAGTTTTATCTTGATTGGCGAAGATATCGTGCATCATGCAAGCAAAAGCTAAAACAATTGGCGATGAGCGTTCTGAATTGCCACTTCAGACAATTGTTGATAGGTTTCAAATGTCGTGACATAATGACTGAGATCATTGCTTATTTACATTTAGCATGACTATGGAGTTGTCTATCAACTTCCAACAGTACGTCAGATTTGCATTTATTTATTCCGAATTTTTGGAAGATACTCGCAGATTATTTCCGAAGAACCTTAAAGGGGTTTAGAATTAAGGAGGGGTTGAAAGGAATGCAAATTTTCCTTTCCAATCCCGGTATGGTG
>JABYPW010000917.1:0-19361 GCA_016880775.1 Phymatotrichopsis omnivora
CCCCTACCCTCTCTACACCTACCCCCTTCCCCCCCTCCCTCTACTACCCCTCTGCCTATTACCCCCTATCAGAAGCTAACATTAACATGGTTGAAGCATTTAGAAATATCTAAAGAGAACTTGTCAACTCTGAGGTTGGAAGACTAATTAGATACAATAGAAGCATAAATGGTACCTTCAACAGATGCACCAGCACATACAGTCATACCATCAAGACTTACAATGAAACTAGCATGCTTGCATTCTTTAGAAGAGACCTTCTAAACCTACTTGACTCTGTGGCATGAATTTAATAGACTCTTACCACCATCGCCAGCACACAGACAGAGCTCATTAACCGAGTCGCTGCTGTAGAGTTGCGAATGTCCCCACCTATAACCAAGACCCTAGTGCCCATCAATAAGCCCTTGCCTACCGCCCTGAAGTCCTTGAGTCCCTCAAGTACATCTAAAAACAACAAAAAGTGACTGTAAAAGATCTTAGGAAACTTTGTTCAATAACCACCACCTCTACCTCCCTCTCTACTCTGTAACAAGCGTAGGATGCTATAACCTGGGCTCAAGTCATCTCAAAAAAATAGAAGAAGAAAGGTGGCCTAGTCACTGAAAAGGACCTTCTCCAAACCACCCCTATTCCCCTCCTATACTACCTAACCCACTGTAACCATGAAATTGTTATTAATATCAAAGAACCATTAGCCTTCAGTAAGGATGCTCATATCCAAATCTACGACTGTGTTAACTCAGCCCTGGACAAAGCTAAAGCTCCCTCTTTCTTGTACATCTAATAGTGCTACAATAATAATCCTACTACACTCATCCTCACTACCATGGAGACAGTCTCTACTACTACTGTCATTACCTACTGACCCATCATCACCAAAGTTGTAAGTGAGTTTAGCAAAGTCAAGGGCATTAATTGCAACAACATATAGAAGAAGTACATCGTCCATGCTATCCCAACTCCCACTGACCTCAACACTATATGACAGATATCTCACCTATACTAGGAGATTGAGTACTATAACTCTCGAGTTACCCTCACAATAACCCTAGCCTGGCTAACATCTAGTGTAAAAATTAACAAACAGAATCATGGTTCCCTTGTGATCACTATTATCGACAACAACAACGAGGCCTGCATTCTCAATAGTCTCACTATCCTCAACCAAACCTATTGCTGTGAAGTACATTCCCTTCAGCACCAATACCCAATGCTCCCATTACTCAAATTTTAGACAACCTATACAAAACTGCTAGTCCCCCCTAAACTACTACCTCTATACATGCCCTAACACTATCTCTGAGCACACTTGTAGTGCTGCTAACTACAAAAAGCCCAAGGGCTTCACCTGTAAGAGTACTGTATTATAATGCATGAATTGTGAAGGACCCTATAAAGTGAATTATCTAATCTGTATGGCCCGCATTCAGGCTAAACTTGCTGAGACTAATAGGAAGGATAAGTCCACTACCATAGGAGGAGTTTAGTTTCTTCTGTCTACTTCATTTTTATTATTCTATGATGGAACTTATATCTTTTTACTGTGGTAAAGTGTAGAGGAATTTGCACATTTCTCTTTCTCTTTTCTCTTCCATTTCTCACTCAGTTATGTAGTCTATATATGGGGTTTTTCTTTTATTGCTTTAAGGTTCACCTAGCGATTGCTTTTCCCTATATAGCTTTTATACGTAGTCATCTGCATTTCTCTTTTTCAGTATGAGTCAGGGGAGGATTTCTTTGGGTTTTAAGGGGGAAGGGCTACTGGTTATGTCTTTGTACTTAATTGTATATAAATGCCCTACTATAGTACCTTAGGTAGTTAAATCAGGAAATCAAGTTCACTTTCTTTCTTCTTTATTTAGTATCTATTAACAGTGTGTATCTCTTGAGGTAGAATTGCTCGGTAAACACAAATAGGCACAAAGCTATAAGTATTACTGAGTGAACTCAGATATCTCAACTTATTCTTCTCAACTAAATAAGTGTTTCCTATGTCTACTAGAGATGGAACATGGAAGATATAAAGTCACAAAGATAAGGCGGAATATATTCTTAAGACTTGAAGCTATTCTCGAAGCTAAAGAAGAAAGGAAGGGAAGACAAATGAGCATCAAAACTATATTCCCATTATTTAAATACACTTTTCCTCCTAGTAGGATGTCTTTTACGCTAACTTAATAGGATAGACTATCTAGGTTTAGAAAAGGAAGAAAAACGAGGGACATGGCTACAAAAGGAAATCCTCCACGCCTGCCGCTGTGCATTACCCTCCCTAAAAACAAAGGAAATCCTCCATGGCTCCCACTTGCAACCTTTTCCTGAGGCTTACGACGGTCACATCTGTCGTTCAGTTGGTCGGAAGTGGGGTGCGAACGCTCTGGGGGGCCTGGGCACCCCTCCTATAAGCTCTGAGAGCGTTGCAGTTTGTCAGGGCGAGCACCTAGGGCGCTGAGTCATTAAGTGAGGTGAGCAGTTTTTATGGTTGCTTCGTGCTCAGGAAGCATGTGAATGAAGGGTAGGACACCGCTGTGTCCTAAGCGAAGGTGGGGGTATATGAGACATTATAAACAACCGTCTACATGGTATACAGTACGGTCACGAATAAGGTGAGTGGCACTGAGGGGGGCTCTCAACCTGTCAACAGTGACTACCGTTCACATCCTACAGGACACTGTATTGCGCTGTCCAGTTGCTCGCTTGTAGGGGTGCGACCACTATTGCGGATTTTCATAGAGGGGGATGACGATATATCTCAAAGATCGTTGCGAGAGAGGAACTCGCTAAGCAGACAAAGGAGCATCTATACTCTTTTCCATCGGTCACACTCTTCTACCAGGTGGCTTTGCGCTAACTTAATAGGATGGCCTAAGTAGAGAGGGAGCGATACCTCGCTAAGCGCCGTCAGGGTAACCCTTCATACGGCCATTGTGATCATCGGTCGCATTCGCTTACAAGGACTGAACCAGTAAGTAGGCAACCTTGCATGGTCAGGGAAAACTCGCTTACGCTACAAAACCCGCGACCAACTGGTAATTCGTGGTATGGAATGATGCGAGCGGGATTTGAACCCACGACATTGCGCGTTACCGTATAACGACACCAGGACAGCCATACCACTAGATCATCCTCACACCGACAAAGGAGCATCCACCAGCCTGTATTTAAATACCTAATTCTATCCTAAGAAATGACTTATAGATGACTAAGGAAATAGATGGAAATAGAACCCCGCAGAACATCTATGACTAATATCTCGATCACTAATCTCAAATCTTGCATAGCCTAGAAGAGTCTGGTTGTCAGACAGGTAAAGATTAGCAATGTATGAGCAACAGATCACCATAACCTCTAATGTGTCATGTCCTCTTGCGATGACTAGCTCGATTAGTCAGGCTACCTGTTCCACAAAGGTGAATAATCCCTTGCACAATGTACAGATATTTTGATCACGTGTTTCCGGATGGGTATTGTGGCTAGGTCATCAACCCTTGCCACTTCACCAGAGCTGTACTGATGTAAGACCAATAAGGCAGATCCACATGAGATAGGCAGGGCCTGGTAACTGTGATAGGTATAACACTTAATGGGTACATTCTGGGTACTAGTCTATCATCGTGCAAGTCTGTAGTACCTTGGAACTGTAACACTACGCCCCTTATAAGGCGCAATGCCCTCACTGCACATGAGATGTTAGCTAGTCCACATATTCGAAGTCACCCTAACACCCTCGAGGATTTCGGGTGAGTCCGTAAAAAGGATAGTCTACGCTCCATACTTATGTTATCTCTAGTGCATCTGCCTATACAACCTACTCATTTTACTTGCGAGTTTCAGTTGATATAGAGTGGGAAGGGGTCTCAGCCTACCTATCCTACTATCCTTCAGTTTGCACGTGGAACCTCCTCAGGCCTTTTTACATTTCTTTTGGTGTGTAGGTTCTTGTTTCACAAATCAACTAGCTGATCAATAGGTTCCCCATTAACTAGTAAGTTCTCGAACACTTCCCATGAAGCCTCTACTTCCAAGTAACCTTCCTAGAGTACAAAATACTCTAGACACTTTCCCTTCCTATTATACTGGCACTTGGTGATTTGCTTGACAAAGTAAGCTGGGACACTATCGTCATCTTGAGGAGCTGGAGGACCTGCCCTAGGATACTGTTCCGAGGTGTTATAGGGTTCCAGCTGTAAGACTTAAAAGATGGGGTGAATTTCCTCAGTATATAGGAGTCTAAGTTTGTACACTCTTGGACCAACCTTCAATATGACTTGAAAGGGGCCTGTGTACTTGGCGTCAAGTTTCTTGGAGTTTTTCTGAGTTAGGAGATTGTCTCTTTAGAGCAGGACGAGGTCGCCAGGTTTTTGTTCCAGGAAAGCCACATGTTTCTTGTCGTACCAGTAGACTATGTGTTTCTGGACAGTGAGGAGTCTTTGCCTGATTTCCTACCAGTTAGCTTATAATGTTTCTGAGCCACGGTAAAATTTCAAGGTGCTGACTGTATCTGGAGATGGATGCTATCCATAGTTAGTGTAGAAGGGAGTTTGATTTTTGCTGGAGGAGACCGAGTTATTGTAAGCAAACTCAGCTAAGGGGAGGAGGAGTGACCAGTTAGATTGATCAAATGTCACATAATTTCAAAGGTAGGCTTCCAAGATCTGGTTGAGGTGCTCTATTTGCCCATCCGTTTAGGGGTAATTAGCCATGGACATGGAGAGTTGGACTTTGAGGTTCTCCATGGCAATTTCCCACCAAGCTTGGAACTTGGGGTCCTGGTCGCTCACTATATTAGATAGAAGGCCATGATATTTCCAGATCTGGGTGATAAAAACACTTGCCAATTCCTTCGAGTTGACGTTTTGACGAAGAGGTATAAAGTGCGCCATCTTCGTGAATTTGAGTGTAGCCGTCTGAGGAGGGAATGTCGGTGATATATTCTATGGAGATCAATTCCTATAGCTTATAGGGGACTTCCAAGGGAAGGAGTTGCCTATAGGTCTTATGTCTCCTAGCCTTGTTCAATTGACACTGGTCACAGGACAAGACATATTGTATAATATCCTTTCTGAGTGTAGGCCAGTAGAAGTCCCAAGTGACCAATTTGAACATTTTATCTCTTCTGATATGGCCAGCCAAGGGGTGATCATGCCTGGAATCAAGGACCTTAGTGTGAAGGGTAGAGGGGATAAACTACAAGTTGTTGAATGTTAGCAGGCTATCTTGCACCTTGTAGTTAGGAGGCACTATGCTCATCAACTCCTGGGTTTCAGGGTCCTTATCCAATTCTATTCATAGTTCCTATATGAATTTAGGCTTGAACATATAATTAGCTCATTCAGAGGCCGCGATGTATTGACCAGGTTTGAGGAACAGAACTTCGGGTTTAGGTGCCCCCTCCATAGTAGCATGGTCTCCACACCTAGACAGAGTATCTGCCTTGGTGTTTTTATTCCTAGGGCGATATAGGATCTTGTAGTCAATGCTCCTAAGCTTCTCCATCCACCTAGTTTGGTCCTGAGATAAGACTTTAGTGGTCACGAAGTACTCCAAATTCTTATGGTCAGTAAGGACTAGGACCAGGTGTTTGGCTCCTTTACACCAATGTCTCCACTGGTAATGAAGACAATCAACTATTGCAAGTATCTCCTTGTCATAGATCTCATAGTTCATCTCCGCTGGAAATATTTTGCTGGAGTGAAAAGTGATCTGATGTAAGGCATCAGTTTGGTGTGAGAGAACACTGCCAATAGTGAAGTCACTGGCATCAGTTTCTACCACAAGAGGTAAGGAGGAATCGTAGTAGGTAAGTCTTAGTGCTGAGGTAAAGGAGTCCTCAAGGAAGTCGAAGGCCTGCTGTTGCTTAGGCCCCTAGGTCCATGGTGTTTTGTCCTTAGTGAGGTCCATTAGGGGTGCTGCCTTTTTCAAAAAGTTGAGGATGAAGATGCGGTAAAAGTTGGCAAATCCCAGGAACGAACAAACATCCGTGACCGTTTTAGGAGCAGGCCAGTCCTTTATCATAGCGACCTTATCTTCAGCCATGTAGATTCTATCAGCAGAAATGATCAACCCTATGAATTCAACACTGTGGACTGCCTAGATACACTTCGTTAGCTTTAGAGCTAACTGGTGCTGGTCCAAACACTTCAGAACTTCATAGATTAGCCGATCATGTTCTTTAACTGTCTCAGTGTATATGAGGATATCATCTTCATATATGATGATCCCTAACTCCAAAAGGTCTTAGAAAATGGTGTTCATCATGTCCTGTAATACTGCAGGAGCATGGCAGAGTCCAAAGGGCATTACTAGGTATTTGAATTGCCCATACCGAGTTTAGAATGCAGTTTTCTATTTATGGCCTTGTGCAATTCAGATATGGTTATAGCCATTTTTGAGGTCCAATTTAGTGAACCATTTGGCTTTGCTGATGCGATCTTGAAGTTCGCCCATAAGTGGAAGAGGGTAGCAATTTTGAATGAGGACTTTGTTTAGGCTACGATAATCTACACAAAGGTGCAGGGAACTATCCACCTTCTTAACAAAAATGATGGGTGCCCCAGCTAGGGATTTAGAGGGCGGGATCTTTCCTTCTTTTAACATGTGATCTAGATACTCCCAGAGCGCTTGTAGCTCAGTTTCTGACAGCTTGCATATGGGGCCCTAAGGTGGAGACATTCCTTCTTTCATATCCAGTTGATAGTCCGAAGGTCAGTGCAGGGGTAGTTGCAATGCCAACCTTTCAGAGAAGACTGCTGGATAGAGTTGTTCCCACTTCTCCAGGTTAATCGGAGAAGGGTTAGAGGAGGAGGATCAGATAAAGACTTCCGCGAACTTATACACAGGAAGCCTTGTCATAGTGGAGCACCACCTCTACGTTTCCACTATACTGATTAGGGTATCCACCCACCCCAACAGGCATGAGCCTCGAGCAGCATCATTGGCATATAAATCTTCATCTTGCAAGAGTTCTAGGGCATTCACCAACTGAACCTCTAGCACCACTAGATGCTTCTTGCACTTGTTACTAGGAAACGCTACCAACTCTACTTTTCGTAATCAACAAGTGGTTCATGGTCTTGGAACCACTTGACAGGAAGGTAGATATCTACGTCCTCTGGAGTCAGCCTGACGTTAAAGTCAATGTTCTCTTTATGGTTGAGAACCTGCATTTGAAGCTTTGGGGTATAATACCACTCCTGCTTATAGGTGCTGTCATACACGTACACATTGACTAGAATTTGACCTTTTCTTGTTTAGGATGGGGAGTCTATCTGATATCAGAGCTCTGGTGGCTCCATTATCGAGTTTTGCCATAGCAGAGAGGCAATGGGTCCTAACACCTTCCACTTCATTAGTCCACCACTGTAAGGTGATGGGAACCTTTACACACCTGCCCTGAATAGGGCCCTCATCCTTTATACGAGCAGAAATGAAATAAGACATCATTTCAGCAGATACATTGCCTGATCTCTCCCAGGAATGTCGTGGCCAGACACTGCTGTATGAAGAGTTTGAAATAGAGTAATGTGGGTATCAGAGGCAATTTGAGTACTTGGGGAACCACAGAAACAGTAGGGTATGGTCAAGAAAGGCAGTTTATTACATGACCTGCATGTTTTGGCCTGAAGGCCATCCTCAGACAAACAAAGAGATCTATAAGGAAACTCATACTGGATAGAAAGGAGAGTCAAGTACTTCGTAAGGGGCATAAGTTATGATCATGGGTCTCATAAATCATAACCAAAAGTACAAGCCTCAATACCAGCAGCCTACTAACCAAGAACAAGGGGCTAAGAAAATCCCTCTTGAATACCGGTTCCAAAAGAAAAAAATGATTCAGGGTATCACAGTACTCCTCCAACTTTTCTTGATAGTTTCAGAACAAAGAAAAAATAAGTCGTCGATTTGTCAGCTCTTTAAACCATCAGAATGTCCTCACCTTCCTAGCATTCATCTGGTAGTTCTATGACCCTGGCAGCCTGTTCGGTCTTTGTCTTTTTGGAAGACTCACTCTTTTCCTTCTCATCATCATCCCTCCCTCTCCTACGATAGTGCCTTGCCTTAGGCTGGGGAATGTCTGAAGACTTGTATCTTGCAAAGCAAGTCTTGGAAGAGTGATTTGTCCTGCCATACCTCCTGCAGGCCTTATTATCTGGGGCCTACTTCAATTCCAACCCTGTGAGCTCTGGAAGCTTGGCCATGTTAGTTTTAGGCTTGCTTTCCTATTTTTCCTTGAGGAGCTGATTGCTGGGGTACAAGGGTAGTCGAGGATCCTTCTTTTTATCCTTTGCCTCTGTGACCTTCCAGGGATCTTTTCCTGCCAGCCTGGCAGCCTCCTTGATCTGCTGGCCTACCGTTAGGACTCGATCAAACTAATCATTCACAGTTTGATAGCCTTCTAAGTAGTTCATAGCAATGGCCATGCGCAGTTTCTCATGGAGACCATGATTTACCCAGTCCTTAAGGATTTTGTCTGGGTAATTCACTACATTATTGAGAGTTCTCATGTAAATGATATAGTCCAGGATTGGTCCGGTTCGTCAGGCTTTTACCAGAAGGGAGGTATATTTGGGCCTTAGTGTGTACGCACTAAAATTCGATCGAAGGGTTTCACGAAAGTCTGCCTAATAAGCCAAGAGTGTTGTCCACCATGCATGGTGAACACTCTACTAACTCAGTGCATTCCCTGTGAACAGGGTTGATGCAAATTGAATCTTTACTAGGTCTGAGGGGAAGAGGTATGCTTGCAGTGCAAAGTATGTATTACACTGTAACTGAAGCTTCACTATGTCTTCAGCCTTTCCTCTGAACTTGTCTGGCTGAGCTAGTTTTAGTCCCTTGAAGTTGACATTTAGCTGTAGTTGAGGAGCCACTGAGGCTGCCCTTGTGACTACTACATCGATTATTCTTTGAACATCCTCTAACGTGAATATTTGTGGAGGCAGACCTTGCAGTGGTAGTGGGGGAGTGTTTGGGTGAGGTGGCAAAGGAGGCGGGCCCTCAGTGGGTGTATTTTTATTGCTGGCAATAAGACCAACCAGGTTTAACATAGCCTTGGACCTTCTCCTGAGTCTTGGTCTATCCTCAGGCACCTCAGATTCAGATAGGGACAAATCTGACTGATAAGGTACCCTCCTCTTCTCTAAGCAAGCCTTGGACAGGGCAGCATTATCCTAGGCTTCTTTGAGTTATGCCAGTATTTCCTGCTTATCCCTGACCCAATTATCTCCCACTTGGAGGTTAGCCTTAGCCTGGGCCAAGTCAGTCTCCAATACCTGGATCCTACTTACCTGAGTCAGGCTTGCTCTTTCCATCTGGGCTATTCTGTCCTCCAGTTCCCAGTTTTCTTTTTCGAGATAGGAGATGTACTCCTTATCCCCCTCATCATCCTGAACCGCCACAGGTTATACCTTGGCGGTCTCCAATTCCCTCCTGAGTTTTTCGTTCTCATATTACAGGTTGGAGAATTCCTACCCCAAAGAGGTCTGAAGTTCCTCCTTGATCTTGGCTTCCTGGAACTTGTTTAGGTCCTTCTACTCCTTGAGTTATTTAATACAGAAGAGAAGGATGTCTGTAGTAGTCCTAGGAAAGGTGATGAGGACCGGAGGTAGCTACTTACCCATGTCTTGGTAAGCATAATGGTGGAATAGAGGATTCCTTGGATCTCCTCTTTCTGTTTTAAGAACTCACTAAAGAGCTACTGCTTAATTTTGGCGTATGCAGCTTCTCCAATGAATTCCTTTGCCTGTAGAAATGTGGCATATACTTCAACAAAGTAGGCTTTTACCTTACTTTGATGTTACTCTACAAATGCGATCTCCTCAGGTAAGAGTGTGATCAACTGGTGGAGAGAGGTGGAAGCCCTAGTCCTTGTAGAACCAGGTCTTCTAGGGTAGTCGAGGGTTTTCCCTGCCAAGAGAGTGAGAGCGGTTTCTGCATCAGTCATGGGTTGCTCCTGACTAGCCATGACTTAAGAATATAGTATGAATAGTGCGTATCTTTTGAGGTAGAATAGCTCAGTAAACACAAGTAGGCACGAAGCTATAAGTATTACTGAGTAAACTCAGATATCTTAACTTTTTCTTCTCAACTAAACAAGTATTTCCTACGTCTACTAGAGATTGGAATGGAAAGATAATAAGTCACAAAGATAAGGTGAAATATATTCTTAAGACTTGAAGCTAGTCTCAAAGCTAGAGAAGAAAGGAAGGAAAGACAAAGGAGTATCTATACTCTTTTCCTTCGGTCACACTCTCTAGCAGATGGCTTTGTGCAAACTTAATCAGATGCCTAACTAAGAGAGGCAGTGATACATCGCTAAGCGCTGTTAGGGTAACCCTTCATACAGCCATTGTGATCATCAGTCGCATTCACTTACAAGGACTGAACTAGTAATTAGGTAACCTTGTATGGTCAGGGAAAACTCGCTTACACTACAAAACCCATGACCAACTGGAAATTCATGGTATGGAATGAGGCGAGCGGGATTTGAACCCATGATATTATACGTTACCGCACAATGACACCAGGACAGCCATACCACTAGACCATCCTCACCCGACAAAGGAGTGTCTATATTCTTTTCCTTTGGTCCCACTCTCTAGCGGATGGCTTTGCGTGAACTTAATCGGATGGCATAACTAAGAGAGGGAGTGATACATCGCTAAGTGCTGTCAGGGTAACCCTTCATATGGCCGACAAAGGAGCGTCGAAACTCTATTCCCACTTTTTCTAAGACTACACTTTTCCTCCTGCGGGGCGTCTTTTACACTAACTTAATAGGATGGACTATCGACAAAGGAGCATCGAAACTCTTTTCCATCGGTCACACTCTCTAGCAGACGGCTTTGCATGAACTTAATTGGATAGCCTAACTAAGAGAGGGAGTGATACATCGCTAAGCGCCATCAGGGTAACCCTTCATATAGCCATTGTGGCCATTGGTCGCATTCGCTTACAAGGACTGAACCAGTAATTAGGCAACCTTGCAAAGTTGGGGAAAACTTACTTATGCTACAAAACCTACAACCAACCAGTAATTCATGGTATGGAATGGGACGAGTGGCATTTGAACCCACGACATTACATGTTACCGCATAATGACACCAGGACAGCCATACTACTATACCATCCTCACCCTCAACAAAGGAGCATCTATACTCTTTTCCTTTGGTCACACTCTCTAGTGGACAGCTTTGCGTGAACTTAATCGGATGGCCTTGACAAAGGAGTATCTATACTCTTTTCCTTCGGTCATACTCTCTCGCGGACGGCTTTGTACGAACTTAATCGGATGGCCTAACTAATAGAGGGAGTGATACATCACTAAGTGCTGTCAGGGGTAACCCTTCATATAGCCATTGAGGTCATGGGTCCCATTCACTTACAAGGACTGAACCAGTAATTAGGCAACCTTGCATGGTCAGGGAAAACTCGCTTACGCTACAAAACCTGTAACAAACCGGAAATTCGTGGTATGGAATGAGGCGATGACAAAGGAGTATCTATACTCTTTTCCTTCCGTCACACTCTCTAGTGGACAGCTTTGCACGAACTTCATCGGATGGCCTTGACAAAGGAGCGTCTATACTCTTTTCCTCTGGTTACACTCTGTATTGGACGGCTTTGCACGAACTTAATCGGATAGCATAACTAAGAGAGAGAGCGATATATTGCTAAGTGCTATCAGGGGTAACCCTTCATACAGCTATTGAGGTCATCAGTCACATTTGCTTACAAGAACTGAACCAGTAATTAGGCAACCTTGCATGGTCAGGGAAAACTCGCTTATGCTATAAAACCTGTACCTAACCAGAAATTCGTGGTATAGAATGAGGCGATGATAAGGGAGCATCTATACTCTTTTCCTTTGGTCACACTCTCTAGCAGATAGCTTTGTATGAACTTAATCAGATGGCCTAACTAAGAGAGGGAGCGATACATCGCTAAGCGCTGTCAGGGTAACCCTTCATACAGCTATTGAGGTCATCGGTCGCATTCGCTTACAAGGACTGAACCAGTAATTAGGCAACCTTGCATAGTCAGGGAAAACTTGCTTACGCTACAAAACCCATGACTAACTGGAAATTCATGGTATAGAATGAGGTGAGAGGGATTTGACCCCATGACAATGCGCATTACTACACAATGACAATAGGATAGCCATACCACTAGACCATCCTCACCCTATGACAAAGGAGCATCGAAACTCCATTCCCATTTTTAAGATATCTAACTATCTATATACACTTTCCTCCAGCGGGGCATCTTTTTACTAACTTAAGAGGATGGACTAACTGACCGAAAGGAAGAAAAATGAGGGACATGGCGAAAAAAGAAGGAAGAGAGAAAAAATGAAAAGAAAAAGAAAAAGAAAATAATCAAAAACAACTGAAATCTCCTCCAATCTTTTGTTCTGTAAGAAAACCTCCTCTTTCCTTACCTTTCTACTCTCTCGTATCCACGAACACTTAGGGGGGCTCCGGGGGTCCTGTTTTAGGGGGTGGTCTTCCTAGGCCGTTTTCGACTAGTTTTCTCCACTCATCCAGTGTGTCGTATAGAAGTGCTCTGACATCTGTATGCTTGGGGATGTCATTTCTCAGACTGAAGGTGGACTAGCACTTGAGGAGGAAGTGTTCTATGCTTTAGGCAGCTCCGCATACACAGATGTTGTGTTCTCGGTCCCAGGGTTTGAAGTTGGGGATATAGGCATGCCCTGTTTGGAACTGGTAGGCTCAGGTCATGGTGAACCTTGGGAGGTGATCGTATTTGTCTATGTAGGGCTCCATTTTTCCCATGAGCTAGGCTATTTTCTTCTTGATCATAGTCCTGATTCTTCATTTTATAGTGCTTCTAGAGATGATCTCTTTTCCTTATTTATTTGTAGCCGGCTTCTTCGGTGGGCTCTGGGAGGCTTTCTTTGCTTCGTAGTCTGCAGCTTCATTTCTGCTTATTCCTTGGTGGGCTGGCACCTAGTCTATGTTTACTATAACTTCTAGACTTACCAGTTCAGAGTTTCGCTGGAAGATCTCGTTGGCAATGTGTTGGGTGTTCGAGGGGAATGGGTTTTAGGCTGCCATGAGGGCTGCTTAGAAGTCACTGAGGATTGTGACTTTTAAGATGTCTTGATGCTTTTTCTTTAGGTTTGCCGTGTCTTTGAAGGCAAGTCTGATTGCTTCTAGTTCTTTATCGAAAACCTAGAATCCATGTCCTAGTCCTTTGCTGATTCTGAGGAATTCTCTTTGCCCTAGGTAGGCGACTAGTCCGAGTCCTACTTGGTTTTTGTCTCCTACCTGGGAGGCATCCATGAAAAGTGCTAGGTGATCGTTTCTAAAGACTCTTGGGAAGGTTTCGAGTTATTCTTTCTTTTCTTTGAACTTGGCGAGTACTGGTTTTCCTTTGCTGGAGATGGGCCACACGCTCGTGGGGGGGGCTAGCTTGTTGAGCATAAAGGGTCGCTCTCCGAGTTCTTCTTTTATGGTCTATAATATGGCATCGATCTACGGCATCCAGGTTATAGACCAGGTGTTGGAAAAGGTTTTGCAGCTCTATGTTGGTGTTCTGGGGGGTCTCAGGTTTTTGTTTAGTCTATCTGGCAGGTGTGGCATCCACTTGTAGTTTGGGTGTTCGCTGCCGATCGCAAGGAGTCTGGCTCCGTAGTTCTTTTAGTACCATTGGATTTCTACTTCTAGGGTGTTGAGGCCTGCTTCCAGTATCGGCTTTTCATTGTTGGCTGTTCTGAACATTCTGTAAGCCCACTTGGCAGATTGGCTTGATTCTTTCTCTAAGATCTTTATTGCTTTGTCTGTGACTATGTTTGGGTGGAAAAAATCGTCTCCATAGTAGAGGGCTGGGTATATCACTGCTCTTACTAGCTTTTTTGCCATATACATGTTGAGTCCTCTGACCCCAGTGGCGAGTCTGCTGATGTTGAAGAGGTTTGCTTGTACTTGTCCAAGTCTATGTTGGCAGTGCTGGGTGTATTTTTCCCCTCGGTGTAGCATGACTCCTAGGTAACATACTATTTCCTCATGTTCGATGGTTTCTCCCATTATCGTGACTGGGAGCCAGTTTTCTGGTTCAGCCCTAACATGCTGCAGTTCTATTTTTCCTGGGGATAGAGAGAGTAGAAGGTCTACTAGTTTTTTCCTGAGGTCCATATTCACAAATTCTTGCAATATCCTGCAATTTTCTTGGTAGCTTTCACTTGAACAAAGAAGGTATATATCATCTACATACATGTACATCTTTATTCTAGCCCCACTGTCTCTTGTCAGATTTGCCATGTAAATGTTGAAAAGGAGGGGGGAAATGAGGGATCCCTGGGGAACTCCCAGGTTTATTCCTGTTGGGTCTGATTTGGTTCCTTTGTTGCTAAAGGATAGGCTTCTGTGACTCAGGAAGGACTATGTCCATCTGACAATGTACTCAGGGGTGTTCCTGTTCCAGAGGATTTCAAGCAGTTTGCTTTTGTTGACCCTGTCGAAGCCTTTTTCGATATCCATGAATAGTATGGTTGTCTTTTTGCCTGAGTTCTGCTCTCACCTTGAATCATGCTTGAGGGCGTTTATTGCGTCTATTACTGATTTTCCTGGGAGGGCACCGTACTGGTTTTCGGTGACCATGCCGTTGTCGATCGCATATTGCGAGAGCCATAGTGTGATGATTTTCTCTAAGATTTTTCCCAGGGTATTGATGAGAAAGATACATCTGTAGCTGTTTGGGTTCTCGTAGGAGTCCTTTTTGGGCTTGGCCAGGGCTATCCCTAAAGTGTCCTTGAAGTCTTTGGGATGCACTCCGTGTTGTATTAGGGGCTGGAGGATCTGGGTTATGGTCTCGGGTCTAGTTTCAGCAAGATGTTTCCATAGTATGTACCCTATCTGATCTTGGCTAGGGGCGGTGGTATGCAGCGTTTTCCTTATGGCATACTTGAGTTCTTCTAGGGAGATTTCTTCTTCCGTGAATTTCTCTCCTGGGGGGGGAGGTGGGAGACGGTCCTCTTTTTCTAGGAAGAAGTGGTCTATGAGGGTCTATGAGGGCCTGCGCTTTTTCATTTAGGCTGGTCGCTCCGTTGATGGGTGGGAGAGGGACATTACGGGCTGGTCTAGTGTATTTGAGCACTTTCCAGAGGTCTTTATTGTTGACCTCTACTAGGAATTTGTGCCAATGTTCTCTCTTGGCATCGTATACCTTGTGGTTGAATTCTTTCTTGGCTTCTTGGATTTGTTATTTTGTGCCTTTCTTTCAGAGTCTCCCGAGGTTCTTTTTCATTTCGCTCGCTTAGGTCTTTTGTCCACCAGGCCTTAGACTTTAGGAGGATGGTGATTGTTAGGCATACGCCGTCTTCTTTTACTTTGTTTAGGATGTCCTGGATTGCGTCCCTAGTCTATTCATCTAGGTTGTTTGGTCGGTATTAGGGGGGCTTCCAGTTTTCAGTGTTGTTTTCTATTTTTTCCCAGTCTGCATTTTTAAAGTCGTATCGCACCATTTTCTTGTATATTGTCTGGTTTGAGCTGAGGGTGATTGCGATTACTTCATGTTCGCTGGTAGTCTGTGCTTAGTCGAGGGCTATCTGCTAGTTGGTCTTCCAATTTGCCATTTGCGAGCTTAGGAAAGCTAAGTCTATTGTTGTGTCCCTTTGTTTACCTTGTCCTATTCTTGTAGGGGTGTCGGGTTCGTTCAGTAGGTGGTAGAGGTTGTTGTTTGCTGCACTAACTAGGGGCTCAGCACTTCTAGCCTCATATTTCATACTCTTGTCCTACCAGGGGTAGTGCAAGTTCATGTCTCCAAGTACTATGTTTTTGTTGGGGGAGAAAATTCTTTCCCAGGGGGTTTCTTCTGATTTCTGTGTAGGGGGTTTGTAGATGTTCGTAATGTCTACATATTTTTCTTTGTTCCAGTATATCCTGGTGACCATGCAGTCTCCTTCTTTTGACAACTGTGGGAATGGTCTCATCCTTTTGTCTATTCTTATGTATGTGGCCACCCTGGACCTTGTTGTGTTGCTGGGGTAGAAATGAGCATATCCTTGAAAGGTGGGAGGGGCATTGTTGAAGGTAGGTAGTTCTTGTATGGCCACCATATTGGCATTGTTGATTATAGCAGTTTGCATTAATGAGTGAAAGTTGGTCTGTGATCTCTGGCAGTTGTGTTGGAGTATGTTAAGGATTAGATGTGGGCCGAGGTCAGACTGGATTTTTTCCTCTAAGTTCGCCATTAATTATCTTGGTGCATTTCTATTTCCATACTGATTTGGTCCATCCATTCCTTTCTCTTTCCTTCGAGTTCTCGGTTATAGTTGTCTTTTTGTCTAAGGTATTCGGGGCACTTGTTGTCGGTGGCCTTATGCAGTCCTTTGCAGTTGACATATATTGGTCCGAAGTGTTCCCACGGTCCTTGGAATTTGCACTGGGGGCATTTGTGTTCCTTGGTGCTATGGTGGGGGAAGACTTTCTTGTTATGTAGGTTGCTGCACAAGTTGCATCCTGGTTTTTCTTCTTTGCAAGTTGCGCTGACATGTCCTAATTTGTAGCAGTTGAAGCAGATTGTGTGGGGGCTTTGTCTCCATGACATTGCTGTTTTGCAGACTTTGTTAAAAAGGATGACTTGTTTTCCTAGTTTCTGTACCTGGTCTTTGGTTAACCTGATGGCTACTACTGCAAATTTTCCTCCTGATGGGTTCTTCATTCTGTCTTCGGTATTCTTTAGGTATCTGGCTACTGCAATTTCGACGTCGGCGACGTAGAAGAGCTCTTCTGCCAGTTTGTACATGGGGACTTCTACTAGGTCTTCGGTGGGTACTGAGTGTATGATGACTTCAGTGAAGGCTGTGGCCACTCAGAATCCTTCTCTTTCGACGTCTGGGTTAGTGTTTACTTTTGTGATGAAGTTGATGGCGTCTAGGTAGGGAATGAGTGTGCTTGCTACAAGGGTTGGGGGGTGGTGATCACTATTGTTGACTTGTTGTTGACTCTGACTATGAGTCCTCTGAGGTCTGTGGGTGCTTTCTGTTCTGCCAAGACTTTGACTTATGCTTCCCTTAGTTTCTCCAGGTCTGCCCTGGCTACGGAGGGATATGTTACTCCTGTCATAGGCAAGTAGAGTTCTCTTCTTGCTATAGGGAAGGTTTTGGTCTTGGTTTGTGCTCCTTTTTTATCTTGCAGGGATTCGTTTCTAGGGGGGGGGCTTTGATTGTTCTGGTCGGCGGTCCTTTGGGCCCATGTTTTGTTCTGGCCACTTTGCTGGTTTTGGTTTTATTATTATTATTGCTGTTGTGGGGGTGGGCTCAGTTCTCCTGAGGGCCTAGGGGTTTTTTGCTTCTAGACATGTGATCCTATGCTCTGTGTTGGGGTGGAGCTACTGCTGCTGGTGCTGGTGCTGCTTTAGGATAGGTTCGGGACTAGGGTTACTGGTGTTGTTTTCCTTTGCCCTTAGTTGAGTGAGTCATTTATTTTGTTGATGGTCACTCTAAGGTACCTTATTTCATTGGCTTCTGCTTTTAACTGTTGGTTTGCTTCATTTATTACTTGTTGTTGTTCATACCTGTCATTGTGCATCGTATATAGCTTTCTCCAAATATGGTTGAGTGCTTGTCTGATGGATCCGAAGGCTTCTGCATTCAGGAAGACCCTGTCTTCTCTGTTGTCTATAAATCCTTGGAATGTTTTTCCTAAATTTTCTAGCATCATGTTGGGCAGGGCGTATTGTGGGAGGGCTGGGATGGGTGAGAAGGTTTCTCTTGGTACTTGGACTTCTCTCCTTTTTCCTTTGTCCATGACTTGTTTAGTGGTTTCTTCAGAGGTGTTGCTTTCGCTATCATCGTCTGCGTACATAGACCTGTTGGAGATGCTGGGTAGTGACATTCTTCTTAGTCTCTGTGCAGGGCTTGTTCTTTGGTTGTTTTGTGGGGGGGTGTATCCTTGTTGGCTTCCGAATAGTTCTTCGACAGTGACTCTCTGTCTACTGGTCAGGGTTGGGTTTCTATTAATTTCATCATCATATAGGGTCATTCTTAGGATAGCCTCAGCTGTGCTCTGGTGTGCAGGTGTGGGGGTGTAGAGGGTTAGGTTGGTGATTGCCTCTGCTGTGCTCTGGTGGTCTTGGTTGTCTTCGTATCCCTAGGCAATGATGGTTGTGAGCCCTGAGGATGGTTGTTGAGTGCTCTGGGTAGGGGTGTGGAAGGGTAGGGGGTTTTGTTCAGCAAACTACATTTGTTCTAGTTGATCTTCTGTGATCCTTATGTTGTTCTTCCATTCACCTTGGTGTGCTAGGTTAGACTGGTAGAAGAAGTATGGGCTTGCCCATTCAGCTTGGGGGGTTACTGCACTGGGTTGTTCAGAGATGGTTGGTTGGGATGTTGGGAGCCTTGTGTACATGGGGTCATTGATGATAATGGGATCTAGGTTTGGTGTTTGGGACAGGGTGCGACCAGTGTTTTGGGAGAGCTCCTCGGTGGAGACAATGATGGGATAGTTTTAGGACATTTTGTCATATTCTCTGTGCATTTTCAGCTCTGCCTGTAAGCAGTGCTTCAACCTCTATCCGAGGGCCAGGTGGTGATGGGATAGGTCTAGAGACATTTTGGTACGGGTTTTTGTCATTTATGTTAGCTATTTTGAAGGTAGGCGAGATCTTCGCAAAAGCCGACCATGAAATATGGTGGGGGGTTCAAAGAAACTGAGAGGCCTGTGACAAAGGAGCATCTATACTCTTTTCCTTTGGTCACACTCTCTAGCGGACAGCTTTGCGCGAACTTAATCGGATGGCCTAACTAAGAGAGGGAGCGATATATCGCTAACTGCTGTCAGGGTAACCCTTCATACAGCGACAAAGGAGCGTCGAAACTCTATTCCCACGACAAAGGAGCGTCGGAACTCTTTTCCATCATACACACTCACCTACTGGGCGGCTGCTGCGCGAACTTAATCGGATGGCCTAAGTAGGGGTGGAGCGATACCTCGCTAAGCACCGTCAGGGTAACCCTTCATATGGCCATTGTAATCATCGGTCGCATTCGCTTACAAGGACTGAACCAGTAATTATGCAACCTTGCACGGTCGGGGAAAACTCGCTTACGCTACAAAACCCACGACCAACCGGAAATTCGTGGTATGGAATGGGACGAGCGGGATTTGAACCCACGACATTGCGCGTTACCGCACAACGACACCAGGATAGCCATACCACTAGACCATCCTCGCCCCCGACAAAGGAGCGTCGAAACTCTTTTCCATCATACACACTCATCTACCGGACGGCTTTGCGCTAACTTAATAGGATGGCCTAAGTAGAGGTGGAGCGATACTTCGCTAAGCGCCGTCAGGGTAACCCTTCATACGGCCATTGAGATCGTCGGTCGCATT
>JABYPW010000918.1:0-19353 GCA_016880775.1 Phymatotrichopsis omnivora
TATTGAGGCGGCCTCATCCTTTGCTGCTTGTGGGGTGGAGGAAGGGGGGGAAGGGGGGGGTTGTGTTGACTGTGAACGCCGCGGGGGCATATTTGCGACGTTTGACGATGCGATGTAGATACTAATAGCTGAGAACTAAAACGTAGGGGGTAGTTTGAAGGATCGAAGAAGCCTGCCACATGAAGATGATGATGATGATGATGATTCATTTTTCATTTTACTAAACTACTCTCCGCAGTTTACAAAAGAATCCACATACAGTCAAAGACTATGGCGTGCCGAAAAGAAAAAAGGAAGAAACTCAAAGAAACCACCCATTCAAAACAACGTCCGCAAATACAGGCAAGGCCAAACGACTAGAAGAAGCAGGTACCGGCGTTTCCTCCTCCGAAAATCCACCATCACTAGACAAAGGAGACAAGGAAATTGGAGAAACATATAAAGGAGAAGGGGCCGATGGTCCCTCAGCGGGATCAGTCCCTGTAAAATTCGTGTCTAACCAATCTACAGTATGCGTGCACAGGCCACATGAAGAACATCTGCTTAGGGGTCTTGGGGAAGAGAGGGGGGTACAAGACTTGGGTCTACGGGCAGGGACACTTACTTGCACTTGAAACTTGTACTAGTTGGGATGTAGGGGACGCCCGGTTTTCGTTTCCTTGAGGTAGTCCACGAGTTTTTTGAGCAGTGATGGGCTGTTGAATATGAGCGTTAGGGAAGGGTTTGCTGGGAGGAATTTTTCTCGTTCCAAGATTCTGTCTTTGCACGTCCTTATGGCGTGTTCAATCGTTTCCAGTTCTAGGTGGCATCTTGGGCAGTTTGTCCTTCCTTCTCTCCAGGGGAGATGTCTGGAAAGGTGGGAGCTTCCCACTCGCATTTGGAAAAGGGGCTGGCTAATATTGCGGGGGAGCTGAAAAGTCGAGTCTTCCTGCAGGGATGGGTAACAGATGTATCCTTTTGCTTCCGCGGCCTGTTCCTTCCAGGCATTTAAGAGCTGTGCTTTGACTGTTCTGATTGCTGCCATATGAAGCGACCAGGGGGGGGGGGAAATTCATTTTTATTTTATCTTTACAACCCCGCTAGGGCTCGTCTAAAGAACCTCCGCTTGCAGCTATGTCAAGCTATGACGGAGGTAGAAGACAGCCGACCTAATGTCGGTAGCGCAGTCTATGGATAGATAAAATACAGGTTTGTTTGTGAATCCTCCTCGCGTACACGCAATAAACTAAAGAAGAGACGGGGCGGAAAGAAAAGAATAGCGGGGGAAAGCTAACACTCAAAGAAGAAACGCGACCAGCACAAAAGCGACTACCCAGTACGTCAAAGCAGCGGAAAGACTTTAAGCGAAAGGAAAAAGAAAAGCCCAGGGAACCCCTTTCCCATCTCCAGCAAGGCGAACCTTATAACAACCGGAAGGAATCGAGGTACAAGCGAGAAACACTAACCAAAGAAAAAGGAAAGAGAAAAAGACAAAGGAGAAACACAATTCAAACTCACGAAACTCTTACACTAAGGGAACAACAAAAGCAGAAGAATGAGACGAAATACCAAGGGGCCCTAAGTCTCCATTCCCTCTTCCATCACAGCACGCAGGTTCTCCACTCGCTTGTTATTATCGGCCAAGGCTTGCAAATACATGGGGCAGAGAGGATCGTTGGCGGGGTGGGCGGCACCGCAATTAGTACATTTGAGTATCGTATGATCGCATTGTCGTCCGTGGCATTTGTACTCTGTGTTCACATGAAGATGATGATGATGATGATGATTACTCTTTCTTCATTTTACTAAACTACTCGCCATAGCTTACAAAAGAATCCGCGTACAGTTAAAAACTATGGCGTGCCCAAAAAAGCGAAAAGAAACTAACTAAAGAAACCACCCATTCAAAACAACATCCGCAAAAACCGGCAAAGCCAAACGATCAGAAAAAGCAGGTACCGATGTTTCCTCCTCCATAAATCCACCATCACTAGACAAAGGAGACAAGGAAATTGGAGAAATGTACAAAGGAGAAGGTACCAATAGTCCCTCACCGGGATCGGTACCTGTGGAATTCGCATCAAGCCATAAAACTGTGTGCGCCTACGGGCCACATGAAGAACATCTGCTCAGGAGTCTTGGGCAAGAGAGGGGGGTACAAGATTTGGGTCTGCAGACAGGGGCACTTACTTGCACTTGGAACTTGTACTGGTTTGGATGTAGAGGCTTTCCGGTTTTGGTTTCCTAGAGGTAATCCGCGAGGTTTTTGAGCAGTGATGGGATGTTAAAGATGAGCGCTAGGGACGGGTTTCTGGGGAGGAACTTTTCTCTCGCCAGGATTCTGTCTTTGCACGTCCTTATTGTGTGTTCGATTGTCTCGGGTTCAAGGTGGCACCTTGGACAGTTCGTTCATCCTTCTCTCCAGGGGAGGTGTCTAGATAGGTGTGAGCTTCCCGCTCTCATCTGGAAGAGGATTTGACTAGTGTTTCTTGGTAATTGAAAAGTTGAGTGTTCGTGCAGGGACGGGTAGTAAGTGTACCCTTTGGCGTCCGCGGCTCGTAGTTTCCAGGTTTCAACGAGTTGGTTTTTGATTTGACTGAGAACTTTCGCTTTGCTGTGGAGGGAGGGGGTTTTTTCGGCAGGGAGGATATTGAAGTGATTCCAGATCATGTCCTTGTCCATCAGGTCTCTCAGCGTTCTGGCTAGTCGGTCTATGTGCGGCGGTGCAAGGACGTGCGATCCTTCTTTCAAGTTCCAGTTGAGGACTTGTTTGCCTGTTGACTTTCCGTTGGTCATCTTGATGCCCATCATAGGCCTTGTGGTGTTCTGATCTCGTTTTTTATCCCATATCGGGAAGGAGGCTGGGAAAGCTGCCGTGACGGGGTGCTCTGGCTGGAGCATGGCGACTCTTACTGCGTATCGCTGGCGTATGTACTGACAGAGGAGATCTGGTGGGGGAATTCTAGCGAGGCTCCTAAGGGGGCTGATTGGCGTGGTTCTGAAGCAGCCCGTGATCCATCTCGCAAACTGGTTGAAGAGCACGTCAAGTTTTGTGGTGGTCCACTTATCTGGTTGGAAGACTGTGGCTCCGAATGTGACTTTGGGAATCATGATAGTCATTATGAACTTTCTGGCGTTGTGCGCGGTGAGCCCTTTTCTTTTGTTGACCAATCCTTGAATCGCTCTCTATAGTCCTATGGCTCCGCTGATCCGTTGTTAGAAGCGTGAGAAAGGTTTGCGTTTTCTATCTGTGAAATAGCCTAGGTAATGGACCAGTTGCTTTGGGGTTATCTCCGTATTTCTGAACTTTATTGGTTCTGTGTCGTCTGGTTCGTCTGCTTCATTTGTCCCTTGCCAGTGGATCAGGTCCGTTTTGTCATGGGAGAAGAGAATGTCTAATTTGGTGCCGCTACTTTCTATCTGCTAGAATCTGGTCTGGATTTTGGGGATATTATCTCGCCGGTTCCTAGAATAGACTGTTACTGATACGTCGTCGGCGTAGCTTTTAATTAGGTGTGGCTCTTCTTGGTCGTGTAGCGGTTTGATGTAGATAACGAAGAGTAGGGGAGATAGTGGGGATCCTTACTGGGTTCCTACTTGTATCTCGAAGTACTAATCCGGGGAGCCTTTATATTAGAGTTTGATCCTTCTCTGCAACAAGAATGACATGATCCAGTGGACCATGTATTTTGGTGTATCACTTTCTTCTAGCCTATCGCAGAGTTTTTTCCAAGTCATGTTTTCGAAAGCACCTTTGATATCGAAGAAGCCTGTTGTGACCTTGTACCCTGCTTTCTGGAGCATGTCTATTTCGTGGAAGAGTCTTGTTAAGGCGTCGTCCGTGCCTCTATTCCATATCATCCCGTACTGGTATTTTGAGATCATATCGTGGGAGAGTGCATGCTCGGTGAGCCGGTTGTTGATTATTTTTTCGAGGATTTTAGAGAGGGTGTTGGCTAAGTTGATAATCCGGTACGCTTTTATGACGTCGTAGTTTTCTTTGCTTGGTTTTAGGATGATCACTCCAAGGCTTTCTTTGAGGTTCGCTGGGAGCATGCCATATTGGACCATAACTGTGAGGAGGGTGGCTAAGATGTGGGGACACCATTTGTTGACTTGCTTCCAGACTCCATACGGGATGGTGTACAGTCCTGGGGCACTGGTGTTCTTGGTTTTGTGGAGAACTTCCCCGATTTCTATGCTCGTGACCGGAGGGGCTTCTGGAAAGTACTGTTGCTCAGGCAGATCGGCTTGTGGTCTGCTAGGGAACATTCCTGCGATGATTTTCCTCACGTAGTCTGTTGCGTTTGGTGCATCGATGTTTGGCATCCTGTCTTCTTTTGGTTTAGTTTTTAGGCGGCTTAGCTTCCATATGTCATTCTCGTCTGCTGTTCCAACCCAGTTGTTCCAGTAGTCATCTTTGCTGTTTTGTATCGCTTCATAGTACCGGTTCCTGGCTACGTTTCTGGCTCCGATAGAGGCTTGTCTGTGCTTTTACTTTCGGGCGGTAGAGTGGAAGAGCTTTCTTAGCATGCTTAGTTCCTCATTCCACCAGGGCTTACTGTAGGAGGTGATCTTTTTCAGTGGGACGCTTTTGTTAAGGATCGCATATAGTTGGAACAGCTTTTTGTGAAGCCATTGTTCCACCCCTTCTTGTGCCAGGTCATAATCTAGGTCCATTTGGTTGAGCTCCTCTCTTAAGGTAGATGGTTCTGACTCGTCTGGAATGTTGAAACACTTCCAGTCTGAGCATGTTTTTTGTGTGACTTCTGTAGGCAGGGAGGTATGCAGGGATACCGGTCTGTGATCACTCCCAAAATCGTGCAGTACGTTGACAGTTCTTGCTTCTTGCAGACCTTTTGTGTTTGTCCACCATAGGTCCAAGACTCCGCTTTGTCTTTGCTCTGGATCAAATCTTGTGAAGACTCCTGGGTCGTTTAGCAGGGTATATTGGTGCAGCGTGGCCGTTTCAACCATGCTGTTTGCTTGCCAAAATTGTTTTCGATTGTGGGTCATAAAGGGTTCCCAGAGGGGGTGATGAAGGTTGAAATCTCCGCCGATTATCCTGGTTCGGTTTTGTTCCTTAAAAATCTCCTTCCAGTACAAGTCCAGTGCAAGGTCCATGTCCCATGGCCTGTTGTACAGGGCGAAGAGTTGGAAGTTGTGTCCCGATATCTTGTGTCTGAATTCTAGTGCTACTATATGTGTTCACATGAAGCGACCAGGGCGGGGGGGTAATTCATTTTTATTCTTTATGGTTGTGTAAGCGACGATCTACAAAAGAACATCCTCGTACAGCTATGGAAAGCTATGAAGTAATAAGAAAACATCTCCTCCGAAAAACACAGAAAAGTAGCGTAAAAACAAACTAACATAAGTGGAAAAGAGTCTGCAAAGTCAAATCCAAATCACCATAAGAAGGGGCAACATCCTCCGCAAGAAAATCTGACATGTCAGACAAACTACTAGAGGGACTAAGGAAAGTAGAAGGGGGGGTAGCTGATCCGTCAGCCGGAGCTACCTCCGTGAAATGTTTCCAATCCAAAAAACTTCTATACGGCCTACATGTGGAAAACGGGCTGGGCGGTATTGGGGACGGGGTACAAGATGGGGGTCTATTAGGCACAGATCGAACAGGTACAGCCACATGGTATTCGTATACATGGGTCCTCATTGGTATCCCGGTTTTCGTTTTCGATATATACGTCGCTATCTGTTTCGGTTCTTTTTCCAAGCAGAACATGGCTTCTAGGTCACGGGGCTTGGGTATGTACTTCTCGCGTGCTTCTGTCCTTGCCGGGCACTCTAGGATCGCGTGTTGTATGGTTTCGTAATATTGGTGGCAGTGTGTGCAGAGGTGATCATTGTGTCCCCATGAGGTGTGCGTAGAGAGATGCAACTTTCGGGACCTCATCTGGAATATTCGGCTTGCTATCTCGATCGGCAATCTGAATATTTGGTTTTCGCCAAGGGACACTTCCTCTTCGTCTCTTGACTTTTCGGCTGTTGTTGTTTTCCACCGTTCGATTAGTTTTTCTTTTATTTTTTCCTCCAAGGTCTTCATGGGGTATAAGGATGGGGTGGCCTCGCCGGCTTTGATGACTCCATGGAATCGCATTCCGGTTTCCAGGTATAGGAGGATGCTGCGCAGGATTTTGTCAACGTGGACTGGTGGGGAGCTTCCGGGTTTGTGTATGTTGTGGGCGTTCCACTTTTGGACGTATAGGCCTTTCTTTTTTCCTCTGACCATTCTCCTTTTCAGACGGTTGCGGTAGGTATCCTTTGGGTTTCTTGCGGCGAGGGCTGGGTATGTGTCTGGCAATATTGACGTGATCGGGTGCTCCAGGTCAGTGATGGTTGACACTCGTAGGACGTATTTTTCCCTTAGGTACTTGATCCAGATTTCTGGTGGGGGTATTTTTGCCTGGGCTAGTATCTGGTGCGCGTTTGTATTTCGGAAGTGTCCGGTTACCCATCTTGCCATTTTACTGAACTGGGTGTTAAGGAGTTTGATTGTCGTTTGGTCTGGTTCGAAGACAGTTGCCCCATATGTCATTTGTGGTATTAGCATTCCCATTACAAGGCATCTTCAGTTATGTGGGGTCAGCCCTTTGTGCTTTGTGTTGTCTCTTCTGATGAGCGCGAACTGCTTCATTGCGTGTGCGATGCGGATTTCGTAGTGGGCGTGCGGGGTTCGCTTGGTGGATGCGAAATATCCTAGGTACCGCGCTATCCGTTTGGGTGTTATCTGCACTCCTCCTATTTCTACCAGCTGTTTCTCGTCCTCTGGTGTGCTCTCATGATGTACTTCCCAGTGTATTAGGTCTGTCTTGGGTGCAGAGAACTTTATTTTCATCGGTCTTGCTTTGGTTTCTAGTCGCTCAAATTCTTGCCGGATTTTGCCGTTATTCTCCTTTCTGCCTCTGGAATAGACTGTGACCGCAAAATCGTCTATGAAGGATCCTCTGCTTTGTGGTTCTTTACACTTGTGTAGCGGGGTGACGTATATGACAAATAGTAGTGGGGAGATTGGTGAACCTTGCGGGGTTCCGGATTTTACGTGGTGTAGGGTTTCTGTTGCTCCTGGGAAGACCATCTGCATGGTTCTATTGCTCATGAACGACAGTATCCAGTTGGTGAGATATTCTGGGGTGTTCCCGTTTTCGAGTCTTTTTTTGAGTTCGGTTTGTTCCCTGTTGTCAAAGGCTCCCATGATATCGAAGAAACCTGTGCTCACTTTGAATCCTGCTTTCTGAAGGCAATCTACTTCGTGGAAGAGCCGATTCGCTGCGTCTGCCGTGCCTCTTTGTTTTATGGCTCCGTACACATGAAGCGACCAGGGGGGGGGGAAATTCAATTTTATTTTATCTTTACGACCCCGCTAGGGGTCGTCTAAAAGAACCTCCGCTTGCAGCTATGTCAAGCTATGGCAGAGGTAGAAAGACAGCTGACCTAATGTCAGTAGCGAAGTCTACGGCTAAGATAAAATACACGGCTTGTTCCCGAATCCTCCTCGCTTACACGCAATAAACTAAAGAAGAGACGGGGCGGAAAAGAAAAGAACGGCGGGGGAAAGTAAAACTCAAAAAAGAAAACGCAACCGGCACAAAAGCGAACACCTAGTACGTCAAAACAGCAGGAAGACTTTAAGCGAAGAGGAAAAAGAAAAGCCCGGGGAACCCCTTTCCCATCTCCAGCGAGGTGAACCTTACAACAACTGGGAGGAATCGAGGTGAAAGTACGAAACACTAGCCAAAGACAAAGGAAAGAGAAAAGACAAAGGAGAAAACACAAGTCAAACTCACAAAACTCTTACACAAAGGGAACAACAAAAGCGGGAAGAAAGATGAACTACCGAGGGGCCCTAAGTCTCCATTCCCTCTTCCATCACGGCACGCAGGTTCTCCACTCGCTTGTTATTATCGGACAAGGCTTGCAAATACACAGGGCAGAGGGGATCGTTGGCGGGGTGGGCGGCATCGCAATTAGCACATTTAAGTACCGTATGATCGCATTGTCGTCCGCGGCATTTGCACTCTGTGTTGCCACAGAAGTGTTCGAAGATGGCGTGGGGTCCAGTGCAGATGCGACAGCGGGGGGAGAATGTGCACTTCAGTTGGTGATGGCCGAAGCGACAGCAGCGGGAGCATTGGGTAGCCTTTGAGAAGGCGATGTATGGGTCAGTCCGACGATTTTTGTTGAGGATGGTCAGACCTTGGGAGATGCGGTAGTGGTTATTGTTCACCACCACAGTGATGACAATGGAGGAGGCGGGTTTGCCGACGAGCTTATCCTTTGAAGCGAGCCAGCGAGGGGTTTGGGCAAGGACAACACCTTGGTTGAATGTCTCGATCTCCTTGCGGATAAGCGACATATGTTCGACGTCGGAGGTGTTGAGGACGGGGGTTGGTATATTGTGCACAATGTACTTCCTTTGCAAGAAGTTTCGGCGGAGGCCGGTGGTGGTGGGGAAGAACTTGCGGACAGCTTCCTCGATGGTGGGCTTGAATGCAAGGACTTGCTGGGCGGTGGTATTCTCCATGACGGAGAGGAAGACGTTGGAAGCGCCGGCCTTTCTAACAGATCGGACTCGGCAAGCGGAGGGGGCTTTCTTGTCAACTAATGCGGCGTTGACAGTGTCCCGGACGGCGATTGGGTTGAACTCGGGAACTTCTCCCTCGAGATTGACGATTATTTCTCGCTCCCTCTTGGTCGGGTATTTTGGGGCGGGGGGAGTAGTAGCAGTCGGGGTCGGCGCGGCCGGGGCCTTGCCTTTGTTTTTCTTCACTACCTGGGCCCAGGTGGTGTCAGTAGTGGAGGGCGCCACTTGTGGCGCAGTAGGGGTAGGGGAGGCAAGGGAAGAAGAAATCTTCTTCACTGCTTTAGCGGTTTTCGACGTTTCTGACCGTAGTTTCTTGATGGACTCAGAAAGGGCGAGGTCGACTTCTGTGGAGCCTGCCTTGGCCGAAGCTGTGGCAGTGGTGTTGCAGGTGGTGATGGCCTCAAGTTCGTCGAAGTGGGCTTCGAGCGACTGTTGGCCAGCGGCGATGGCGGTTACTGCCTCCTGAATCTTGTTCACTGAGGCGATGAGGGGCGGCAGTTGTGTAGCATAGAACTCAAGAGCTTTGATCGTGTTGAAGGCGTTCAAGGCCGGGCCGACTAGTGATCCCAGTGCTTGACTCTGTATGCCTGATGCGAGGGGGGAAAAGGTGAAGGACTCCAGGAGTTCCTTCAAATGAGAGACTTCGCTTGCCTCTTGGGGTGGTGTAGGATCTTTGGGGGGGGGTTGCGATGACTGTGAACGCCTTGGGGGCATTTTTGCGACGTTCGATAATGCGATGTAGATACTAATAGCTGAGAACTAAAATGTAGGGGGTAGTTTGAAGGTGCGAAGAAGCCTACACACATGAAGCAACCAACAACTCATCCTTAAATACCCTTTCCATCCAAAGAAATGAGTCATCAATAACATAAGAGATTACATAAGAAATAGAACCCGAAAGAAACCCTTAGAACCTACATGACTCATTATATTATCATCTGACGTGATCGTAACATTCCTAGGAGTTGTAATGGAAATGATCAGTGTTGTGGTCTGAGCTCGGATCACCGATCTTGGGCAAGATTGTCATCATGCGATTGCTGGCTCGATCAGCTTAAGTCATACCAACTGTGAGTGACTAAGTTGCAGGAGTTACTCAAGTTATTCTGATCATGTAAGGTACACTTGTCAGAGGATGACAGGTGAGGCAGACCATGACTTATCATAATAGAGGCACCACATATGACTCATCTAAGGCAGAGCCCATCGTCATGAGGTCCTTTCCCATGAGAGGATAGGATATAATTACTGGAAGTTGCTCATCTAACTAAACTCATCATCACATGTAGGCCTTAGTACTGTGGCTGTAACACTGATAGATCATCTATGACTAACAGTTCAATCACTAATCTCTATTCTTACATAGCCTAAAAGCATCTGGATCTTGGACAGGTAAAGAATAGTAATGTATAAGCAACAGATTGCCATGACTGCTAATTTGTCATGTCCTCTCATGATAATAGGCTCGATTAGTTAGGCTACATATTCTATAAGGGTGACTAAGTCCTTGCATGATGTGCTGATGTTCTAATCATATGTGGTCATATAGGTATTTATAACATAGATTATCACTCACATGCACTTCACTAGAGGTGTTACATATAAGACCAGTAAGACAGAGTCACACAAGTCAGGCAGAGCCTAGTAGCTATGATGGGTATAATAGGTACTGGGTGCATTCTGGGTACTAGTCTATCATTATGCAAGTCTATAGTACTGTGGAATTGTAATAGTCTATGTACTAAGACATAACCACTACTAGTCTTCATAACAATATACAATTACTAAAGACAACTGTTAGATGAAAGTACTTCAACAACTCATTCTTAGAGAACCTTTAAGCAGTACACAGACTACTTAGAACATGAGTCAGAAGGAAAACATACAACCCTATATTCAGATAAAGCCTGATATTTATCTAAAGACCCAGTTTAAGTAACTCCGCTCAAAAGTTAAGGAGGAGCTGACCCTGGAGCCTCCTAAGCATAAAGCATCCATAAAAACTACTTACTAAATAAATGAACATTGCTTAGACAACTAACACCCTATAGAGCATAGCATGAATAGAAGTAAATACTGTAAGCCTTGAGAAAAGGTTATAGCTAAGAATAGCAGAGGATTTCTTCTGTTAGAATGAAGTGGTGGGAAAGTGGAGGATTTCCTTTTACTCACTCTTTTTTCTTTTTTATCCTATATTTTTCAGTTATATCATATGCTCTTAATTAAGTACAATGCCCTACTGAGGTTTGAGGATGTAAAATTTAAATCTTAGGGAAAGTAAATATTAGATATTCTTTATCTTTAGAGGAAAAGGTAGATATAAAACTCTTTAGGGAAATAAATTGCATGATGTTCTTTATCACACTCCCATTTCTAGACATCAAAGAAGATTTCAACTAGGTGAATAAACAGAAACTCCTATAGATGCATATAGACCATAGCAAACCACCCTATATTGTTGATTTGGTAAGGTTCTTTCTTACTAATAGAAGCCTCAACTTTATAGATAGAGGATCCCCCTCTAGTTTCTTCAACATCTAACCAGGGGTCCCCCAAGGATCCCCTATCTCCCACCTCCTATTTAATATATATATTATAGAATTAATAAGAGATTGTAGGGATATATAATTATTTATATATGTAGATAATCTATGTATAATATGTATTGGAGAATATTATCAGAACAATGTATAGGCAATGAAGTAAGGGCCTAGTTAACTTATTACTGGTGTCTCTTTCCTATTGCCCTATATTAATAGCTAAGTAGTAGTTAGAATAGAGAGGTGTTAGCAAGTGTAACAGTGGTGGGGGCAACTAGTACCTGTTCTTAAGGGGTCTACTAAGGTACTTTTAAGCTTATAGACAAAGGCCAGTACCACTATGCTTCCTAGTTTGGGTGTAAACCATCACACCCTGCTAGTTCTGAGGAAGGTCATGAAGGATTTAACCTAAGGGAAGCTTAAGCTAGTCTATAGGCTCCTTAGCCTATTACTATGTCTATTACAGATAACTATACCAAGTGGTCTTCCCAGGTACTAGGACATGTGTGGAACTTGTCCTAGGTCAACTATAATGTATGTGAGAACCTATGATCATTCTATAGGCCACAAAACTACATGATGAGTGTTGTCACCACTAAGCTCTGACTAATCAAGGTGAGACTTTAACAATATGATATATACAAGATTAGATATGGATAATCGATGGCAAGGCCTATCACCTTGATCCCATCATAATATGCTAATCAGTCACATCATTAGAGGACAGGACTTGAAGAACTTCCCATCTGAAAGTCCTAAACAGTCATACCAACCTTTCTCCCATTATCTGATCACAGAACTAATCTCCTTCTACGGAATCATAAAAGAATTTGGGAATCTTAACTGAATATTTTGATGGGGTTCCTTTCCTTTGTAAAAGTTTCTCAGTAATTTCTCACTCAGGAATGGGTATTTAAGAAGGAGTAGATGAGCAATGTGTTTTGTTCTATCTTCTCTCTCTAGTGGTCATCTGAAGTCTTATACTATCTTTAAGCCTTGAAAATATATTATGCTTATCTTCAAAAGATCTCTATCTTCCTTTGACTCCTTGATAAAAGAAAAGCCCAAGTAGTTTTAACTTGCTAGTTGAGACATGTGAGTTCACTCAGTAATACCCTTTTATGAAGCTTCTTGTATGTATACTTATGTCTACTTTTAAGAGTCTCCTGTCACACTATATTTTTAATGAGATAGCTTCTCAAGATGTCGAAATGACTGATGTGGCTACTGCTCTGGCACTTGTTGTAGGGAACAATCTTGCCAAGCCTTCTAGTCCTAGTCATACTACATACTCTTCCACTTTATCTGCAGGAACCTACAAGATTACCTTGTAGCCTAAGGAGTTGGAATATGTAAACCACTATCAAGATATAATCCTTGAGGAATGCAACTAATCCCTCAAAGCCATTATTGATAGAAGGGAGTTTTTAGGTGAAATAATTTTATATGTAGCCAAGGAAGACCTCAACACCACATTTTTGGAACAAAGAAATGCTGTTACCACTATTCTTTATTCTACAGACATACTCTATAGGGAGCTCAACCAAGATCTCCCCTCTATGATTGTAGCCTTCTCCCCTACAATGACTATATACCTGCTTCAAGTAATTGAGCAGATTTAGAAGGAACAAAAGTAGTTTGCTATTTAGGAAGCTGAGGTGAATGCTATACATTACTCTAAAGTTAACTTACTAGAAAAAGAGGTCTATGATCTTAAATAGAGGTTGTTGGAGGCCAATAGGCGAATGTTCAAAATAGGGCAAAAATCATCCCAAGTTGCAGAACTAGAATCTGATATATGAGCACAGCATAATTTGTCATGACTCTTTAAGAGAGTCTTATAACTAGAAGAATGAATTCTACTCTCCTCTAGTCCTAGCTTGTAAAGGCTCAGGAGGAGATTCTGAAGTTGGAGGCTTATAAGGAGGCTTTTTCCTCTTCCTCTCAGAGGAGAAGAGAGTTAGTTCAGGCCTTACAGGAAGTGATCACTAGGCTGGGGAAAGACCTAGATAAGTGGAAAGAGAAATACAGGCAGATGAAGCAACCTATATCACCTCCAATTCCTCCCCCTCCTGAGAGTATTTCTAGTATTACCTCCATCTTGATAATATAAAGACCTATAAACCTATTCAGACATTCCTTCCTCCCAGCTGATATAGCTAGACCTGCAGGGCTATAAAGCTGATTAGAAGCTTAGGAATTTGAAACCTTTATTCTAAGAAGATCCTTATCTGAGCTAACTATAGTTCTGTAAGCACAAGGCCTCATCACAGAAAATGTAGAGGCAAAAGTGTCTAAGGTTCTTGCTGGGCAAAGAATGGAACCACCAGTAGTTCTACCTATTCCTCACTCTGTTGTTTCTCCTTAATCCTACTATTCCAGTGTAGTTCTAACACTACATATACCACCCAACTTTAAGGGCCCTGAGCCTAGCAACCTATATAAGTTTAGTGGGAAGGTAGAGGAAATTGAGAAATTCTTCATGCAATATGAGACCTACTTTAATCTTCAATCCCATACCTTTCCCTAGAACTAGGTTAAGTTGAAGTTTGCTTTAACCTTCTTTACTAGACAGGCAATAGTATAGTTGGAATCATCATATAAAACCTAGACCTGTCCTAGAGTAATCTAGTCAGATTTTTATGAAGCCATGAAGGTCCACTTTAGCCTACACCTACTGAATCCTACAGCCCTTAGGGAAATGGCAAATATCATCCATGTAGGCCTAGCTATGGAAGATATAGAATCTAGAATCATAGAAGCCTAGAAGGCTAAACTGCCTATTCAGAAACTTAAGCAACCTAGCTAGTACAATATAGCCCTGAAACCAAAAGGGTAGACTGGGAGTACTCAAAAGATATAGCTTGCCTATACCACAGAAAAAGAGTTGTATTGGGCCAAGAAAAATTAAGCTTGTAGAAAATGCCTACATAACTTACACAAGACTGAAGAATGTTATGTGAAGCATAAGAGCACCATCCTCTAGCTGAATATAAAGAGCAGCTAAGCAAAAGGCTTCCCCAGAACTAGACGAGGATAAAAGCTCCTACTCATCCAAGAAGAGGAAGGGGAAGGAACAAGCAAGTCAGGTAGTTAATCTTCCTGATTCCTAGAGAGAGAGGGATGACATCCCTGTGATTTAAATTGCTATTATAATCTCCTTTATCTAAAAGGATTATTTGCCTTACTTCCTCAAGTTTTAGAGTTTGTTTTTCCTTTATTTTTTTCATTTGTCCAAAAGAATTGTTTGCATTACTTCCTTAAGTTTTAAGAAATCTTACTATAAGAACTGGTGTTCTATGCTTATACCAAGCCATAGTTCTTAGTAGGTAGGCCACCAGTAAATAGGTTTATATTCTTGTATCCACCTTAAGTATTAGCAGATGACACCACTTCCCTAATATTCTTTGTTTATCTGAGGATAGCCTGAAGGCTGAAATATGATAGTTATGTAATAAACTCATATTCCTTATTATCAGCCTATCTTCACCTTCCTGTACCCTATAAGCCCCTTTAAACACCTTTGCCTTTAATTGTTGTATAGTAGGCTCTAGCCATGAGCTTCCTGGGAGAGATTAGGGAATATATCCACTATATCTATTATTTCATCTGCTAAAGAAGGCCCTACATAAGGCAAATATATTAAGGTTCCAGTAACTCTTCACTGCAAAACTCATAATCTTACAGGAACCAAAACTTATACCATCACCACACCTGCTAAACTAGATAATAGTGCTATAGGAGCTATAATTATTGACTACCTACTAGTCCCAAAGATTAAACAAACAGTTCTGGTAAATGTATATACCTATGATAGTCCCTGTAAGTAAGAGTGGTATTACACCACTAAACTACAGATACAGGTCCTCAACTATCATGTGCTTATTGACTCTAATGTGGGCCCCACACCTCTGGATGTCAATATTTACCTTCCAGTTAAATTGTTTTGTGATTGTGAGCCCTGTGTTAACTATGGTAAGGCAGAATTGGTCTCCTTTCCTTCTGAGAAGTGTCAGAAGCATATTATAGGACCAAAGGTAGAAATAGTTTCTGTATTCTCTCTTCTAGGTGATGATTACTTTTATACTAACAAGTAAGCTATTGGGGGTAGATTAGTTGGATAGGTACACACTCCTATTAATGAAGGTGTCATTCATTGCTAGTGTGTAGCCATGATAAGAGCACCTGTTTGTGATTTCTCAAATGTGTTCTTACAGGCTTCATCTACCTCCTCCTCTCCTCCCTCTAAAGGATATAAGTAGGAACAGATCTTTCCTAATATGTTTTCTGAATCACTTGCTTCTACACTCCCTCTACATTAAGAATAGGACTACAAGATTGACTTAAAAGAAGGAGCAACTCCCCCCTACGGCTCTCTGTATAAGTTATCAAAAACTGAGCTCCAGGCCCTATAGGAATACATTACTAGGATGACAGAAGAAGGAAAAATTTCTCCCTCAAAATCCACTGTAGGTACTTCCATCCTGTTTATCAAGCAGGCATATAGATCCCTTTGACTTTGTATAGACTACCATGGCCTGAATAAGGTGATCAACCAGAATAGATTCCCCTTGCCCCTAATACCTAAACTCCATGATCATATTGGTACCTCTTAGTGATTCTCCAAGCTTGATCTGAAGAATAGTTACAACCTGATTCATATACCAGAAGACTGAATTCAGAACCAGATATAAACAATTCAAGTATGTAGTCATACTATTCACATTGAGCAATACACTCTCTATCTTTAACCAAATGATAAACACTATATTCTGGGATCTCCTAGACCTTAGAATCATTATTAACTATGACAACATACTCATCTATGTAGAAATAAATGAGTAGCATAATTACTTAGTCTTAGAAGTTCTTCACTAGTTAGATGAGAACAAACTAGGCCTGAAGCTCTCAAAGTGCATCTGGGTAGTTCATAGAGTTGAGTTCTTAGGCTTTGTGATCTCAGACAAAGGGGTATCTATAGTAGAATATTCAGGTAAAATAGTTAAGGAATGACCCACCCCATCCACAGTCTGTAATATCCACTCATTTATAGGGTTTGCCAACTTCTATTGAATCTTTATTAAGGGGTTCTTTAAGTTAGTGACCCCCATAATAAACCTTACCAAGAATGATCAACCATAGACTTAGGACATAAAGGAGTAACTCATCTTTAATACCCTCAAGGAGTTGTTCACTAGCACTCCTATCCTAGTCCACTATAACCATGCTCTACCCCTAGTTGCAGAAACTAATGCTAGTAATTTTGCCATTAGTGATATACTCTTGCACTAGTTGCCTTATAGATCTCTTCGACCCATAGCCTTTTACAGTCAGAAGATGTACTTACCAGAATGCAACTACAAGATATAAGATAAGGAGAGTGTTACACCAGGTGTCTTAAGGTATCATAAAGGCTTAGTAAAGTGTAAGTGCTACTCAACAAAGAATGTATTACTAAGTAAATTCAGATATCTCAATGGTTCCAAGTCTGGATCCACAAATACACTTTCATAAGATAAGAGCAAGAAGATTGAACAAAGTTTAAGATTAAGAACGAATATATTCTTAAGGCTTGTAGCTAGTCTATAGACTAAAGAGAGAAGGGAGGAAAGAACATAGATATAACTGGGGGGGGGGGGAATAGAAATTCATTTTATTTTATCTTTACAACCCTGAAGGGGTTATCAAAAAAACCTCTGCTTTCAGCGATGTAAAGCTATAATGGAGGTAAAAAGACAGCCGACTTAAGGTCAGTAGCGCAGTCTACGGTCTAGATAAAATACAGGTTTATTCCCAAATCCTCCTTACTTACATGTAATAAACTCAAGAGGAGATGAGGTAGAAAGGAAAGATTAGTAGGGGAAAGAAAAACTCCAAAAAGAAATGTGACCGGTACAAACACAATAACATAGTATGTCAAAACAGCAGAAAGACTTCAAGCGAGAAGAAAAAGAGAAGCCCAGGGAACCCCTTTCCTATCTCTAGTAAGGTGAACCTTATAACAACCAGAAGGGATCGAGGTACTAGCAGCAAACACTAGCCAAAGAAAAATGGAAGAGAAAGGACAAAGGAGAAAACACAAGCTAAACTTACAGAACTCTTACATAAAGGGAACAAGAAAAGCGAAAAGGGACAGGAATACCGAGGGGCCCTATGTAACATAGACCTGACTATGGGGGGAAATTCATTTTATTTTATCTTTACGACCCTAAAAGGGTCATCTAAACAAACTTCCGCATGTAGCTATATAAAGCTATAATGGAGGTAAAAAGATAGCTGACTTAAGGTCAGTATCGCAGTATATGGTTCAGATAAAATACAGGTTTATTCCTAAATCCTGCTCACTTACATGTAATAATCTAAAGAGGAGATAGTGCAGAGAGGAAAGAGTAGTGGGGAAAAGAAAAATCTAAAAAGACATGCAACTGGTACAAATGCGACAACCCAGTACGTCAAAACAGTAGAAAGACTTTAAGCGAAAGGAAAAAGAGAAGCCCAGGGAACCCCTTTCCAATCTCCAGTGAGGTGAACCTTATAACAACTGGAAGGGATTAAGGTAGAAGCAAGAAACACTAACTAAAGAGAAAGGAAAGAGAAAGGACAAAGGAGAAAAGATAAGCCAAACTTACGAAAACTTTACACCAAAGGAACAACACAAGCAGAAAAGAGATGAATCACCGAGGGGCCTTAAGTCTCCATTCCCTCTTCTATCATAGTATGCAGATTCTCCACTCACTGATTATTATCAGCCAAGGCTTGCAAATACATAGGGCAGAGGGGATCGTTGGCAGGGTAGGAGGCATCGCAATTGGCATGCTGAAGTACCATATGGTCACATTGTCATCCACGGCATTTACACTCTGTGTTACTACAGAAGTCTTTGAAGATGGCATGGGGTCTAGCACAGAGGTGGCAGGAGGGGGAGTAGGTGCACTTCAGTTGATGATGACTAAAGCAACAGCATCAAGAGCATTGGGTCACCTTCAAGAAGGCAATGTATAGGTCAGTCCAACAGTTCTTATTGTGGATGGTTAGATATTGTGAGATGCAATAGTGGTTATTGTTCACCACTACAGTGATAATAATCAAAGAGGTAGGTTTGCCAATGAGCTTCTCCTTCAAAGCGAGCTAGTAGGGGGTTTGGGCAAGGACAATACCTTGGTTAAATCTCTCGATCTCCTTTCAGATAATCAACATGTGTTCGACTTCAGAGGTGTTGAGGATGGGGGTTAGCACATTGTGCACAATGTACTTCTTATGGAGGAAGTTTTGGCAGAGGCTGGTGGTGGTAGGGAAGAACTTGCAAATGACTTCCTCGATGGTAGGCTTGTATGCAAGGACTTACTAGGTGGTGGTGTTCTCCATGATAGAGAGAAAGATGTTTAAGGCTCTGGCCTTTCTAACAGATCAGACTCAGCATATAGAGGGGGCCTTCTTGTCAACTAGTGCAGCATTGACAGTGTCCTGGACAGTGATTGGGTTGAACTCAGGGACTTCTCCATCGAGATTGATAATTATTTCTCACTCCCAATTAGTCAGGTACTTCAGGGCAGCAGAAGTAGTAGCAGTCAGGGTTGGCATAGCTGAGGATTTACCATCATTTATCTTCACCACCTGGGCCTAGGTGTTGTCAGTAGAAGTGGGGGGCAATATAGACCTGACTATAAAGGGGGGGAAATTTATTTTTATTTTATCTTTACGACCCCGAAGGGGTCATCTAAAAGAACCTCCGCATGCAGCTATGTAAAGCTATGATGGAGGTAGAAGATAGCCAAATTAAGGTTAGTAGCGCAGTCTACAGTTCAGATAAAATACAGGTCTATTCCCGAATCCTCCTCACTTATATGCAACATAGACCTGACTTTACTTGTATTCCCTTTTAGTTATTTTACATCCCAATTCCTCAAGCAGGGCATTTATACTTAATTAAAAGCAAGAACATAGCTGAGAAGAATAGGATAACCCTCTACCTACTTGTGCTGAATGGAAAAAAATAGAAAAAAGAAAGAACGCGAAAAAGAAGAGAAGGAAAAGGAAAAGGAAAAGAAGGAAAAAAAAGGCCCAAAGTCGCAAAAAAGGAAGAAAAACACTTCACAAATGCTCTCTCTCAGGGGTCCTCCTCTTTAGCATTCGTTCTTGAAGTTTCCTCCTCTTACAGCTATCACTACCGTTGGGGGGTTAGGGGGGGGGGGTAGTGGTTTGCCAAGTGCTTTCTTGACAAGTTTGGTCCAT
>JABYPW010000919.1:0-19352 GCA_016880775.1 Phymatotrichopsis omnivora
ATACCCCCCCCCCCCCCCCCCCCGCAAACTCCCCGCACACCATGGAACACTTCTAAAACTTCATAGTCAACGTCTTCGTCGTCAAAAATTCATCAATTCCCCAATTTGCTCCGAAACGTCCGTACCCGGAAGCTTTCCTTCCGCCATGAGGTAGCTGGGGCTCGTCGTAAATGGTTGCGCCGTTTATGTGGACACCTCTATATGAAATCGTGAGCACCCGATTTCTCGTGAATAATCGCCGGAAAGTAGAAACTAAATACTCACCCGCTCTCAATCTGCTCCGCGATCCTCAATCCGGCCGCCATATCCTTTGTCCAAACTGCGGCTGAAAGTCCATACTCTCCATCATTACAAATCCTCACGGCCTCCTCTTCATCTTCCACCGGCATAACCGCCACAACAGGCCCAAAACTCTCCATCCTGTAAATATCCATCGAGTCCGTAACACCCGTCAAAATAATATTCGGGTGTTCCGCATCTCCAAAGTTCGCGCTCTTGTGCAATTCCAAGTATTCCTTTTCTCCGAATCCCAACTGCTCCTTGTTCGCGATTTTCGCACCTTGTGCAATGGCTGCGGAAACGAGCGCATGAACTTTCTTTGCCCCAACTGCCGTGGAAAGGAGCGACCGTTGACCGAATTGCTCGTGAACGGATTTGCAGAGGGAAGCCAAAAACGGGGCGAAGATGGTATTGTTGACTAAAATACGCTCACTGCCCATACATGTTTGGCCAGCGTGGAAGAACCCACCCCATGCCACAGCCCCCGCAGCCTTTTCGATATCCGCATCCGGCAATACGATAACTCCCGCTTTTCCTCCCAGTTCCAGGACAACGGGTTTGAGGTATCGTCCGGCGGTTTCGGCTACGATTCTACCGATCGCGGTGGAGCCTGTGAAGTTAATCTTTTTGACTAAGGGGTGGGCTATGAGAGCGGTGGTGATTTCTTGCGCGGTTGTCCGCGAGTGGATCAAAGTGTTTACGGTTCCCGTGGGGAACCCGGCGAGGATGAAGGAGTTCGCGATCAGGTGGTGGGTTCGGGGAGAGAGTTCGGAGCACTTGAGAACGACAGTGTTTCCTGCAGCGAGGGGAAAGAGGATGCATCGAAGAGCAAGAATCAACGTTGCGTTCCTATTTCCATACGTCAGATAAAAATTGGGGGGGGGGCCGGGGATTACTTACCATGGTGCGATTGATAGTATGACGCCATAGGGTTCCTTCTTGACGATCGCCAACCGACCTATTCTGACATTTAGCTTTTTTTCTTTTTCTACTCACCGCATCGGGCGATAGGAAAGCGAGGTATGGGAAACGAACCCTCCTCTGAACTCTCTGGCAAGATGCCTGAGATTGCCGTAACCCTCGCCGCAACTTCCCGGACAAACTCGATACCGAGCTTAAGGTTGAACCGCGCCCATCCTTCCACTGCGCCCGTCTCCATTTTCATACTTTCAACCAACTCATCGCTCTGTTCGTCCAATACGCTCGCCAATTTGTAAAATAGGTTTCTCCGTTCGATCTGCTTTGTTTTTGACCAAGCTGGGAATGCGTTTGCACACGATTCTACAGCATTATGGGCGTCGTTGACGGTGGCGGTCGAAGAGGTCCAGATCTGTGTGGAACTGGCAGGGGTGATCACCGGGAATGTTTCTGCAGTGAGTACCAATTTAGAGTTGAGGATGAAGGGGACCTGGTAGGAGGTGTCGGTGAAATCTGCCATAGTGGAAGGCGGGTGGTTAGGTGAGTTTGCAAATGTGGAAGTGGAAAATTGATGCCGCCAGAATCAGACGCATCGCGGGTGCACATATATATATTACTGCCCAAAAGTATGCGCACTGAGTCATTTCCATCTCCCCGCGGTTGCCTGGGTGCGTACACCACGGGGCGGGTTTCGTGTTGCCCGACGTCGTGCTTGTCAGACTACTGGGGGATGCTGTGCTTCAACACTAGGGCTGCGGCATATACTATTAGTAAATCGCTGCGACGGACTGGGTGAGTTAAACCTAGTTAATCGTAGGGTACCTAAGAGAAACTCTTTTTTTGAACTAACACTAATAGGAGCAAGGTGCTGGTGCGTTGCCACCGTTATTAAAAAAGGAATATATAATGCATAATGTTATAAGCAAGGGTTTATCGTTAAGCGCTGTGCATCAAAGATTCAGCAAAGTCAAGCCCAGCAATTTTAAGGGGCAGTGAAGTAAAAAGCGAAGCCATTCAACGACCAACCCGCAAAGCTACCCGACAAAAAACAAAACACAAAAATATTGTTATCCCAAACAAAACCTATTTTCAACAAAAACACTCCCCAATCTGCATGCTTCCGGATTCCCCCTGCTACAGCCTTTCTCCAAATCTATGATACACAGTGATGTGCACAAATGATACATATTGAGGGCTTTATACAATTAACTTGCATGAAACGTGATCATCTTGCCCTTGTAGACATCCTACTCTGGATGACTTCTTTATCCTTAACAAAGCTCTATATAATGAAAGGATTCCAAATTTTACTTTGTCGAAAAAAACATATGGTAGGTCTGCAAAATTTGATAAATGTTAATGCTATTGGCAGTTGTAAATGACTTCTTTGTGCTAAAAGTGCAATTGTCAATAATGCAGAAGCTGCCCCAATTCTTAATTTCTTATAATTCTAACCAGGGAACTAGCTTCAAATAATCACTATCCTTAATATTCTAGAGATTGTACCATTTTTCCAGTAGGCTACATATATATGATTTGCTGAAATTAAGAAAATTGAAAACTACCATTTCCCTCTAGACATTATACCTATTAATTGTAATGTAAGTAAATTCGTTGAAATCTTTCCTGTAACCTGCAAAATTCCTACTAGTTTAGTAAGATGAAAGTGCTAAAAAAATCATAGAATTTGATTAACAAATATTTGATAGCTTCTTTTAAACTTTTCTATTAATCAGGCAAATTGATGAATGGAATTTCATATACTTATTTAGAGTGAAAAGTTACCAAATTCATTAAATTTGATACTCTTATATATTGCTTTACTAAGTATTAGACCTTTCTAATAGGTTCTTTAAAATTAAATAATAAAGTAAGTTTTGCTGCACTATATATATATTACACCTGTTAGTAATCTATAGTAATCATTAGTTATGAAAATAAATATATTAGTACATCTTGAAAAATAAATAGTACTATAATTTGTTACTTATATGTAATTAATGATATATAATAAGGAAAGGAGAGAAAAAGCTTTATAGAAACAGAGAGGTAATGAGTAAATAAATTACTCCTATATCTATTTAATGAGTAGAAAATTAATTTATAAGATGAATTACTAACTGATAAAGTAGAGTGTATGGAATACTTGCATTCAATCCTTTGAGATCCTTGAAAACTCAACATTAAAAATATATAACATAAATTACTATCTCACTAATAAATTTTCTAGCCTAATACCTACTATATTCTACTATGCTTCGACTATGTTATAATAATAGTATTTAGGATAATAGCAAGTATGATGAAGTTATTTGAAGCAATATCCTTTATGATAATAGTATTTATTATAATAGTAATTATAACAATAGCATTCTTGAATATCTGTATAAAGGGTTACCCGGATAGCACTTAGTAAGTATTGCTCCTATGTATGTGATTATGTCTTTATTCTTAATTGAGTATACATGCCCTGTCTATACAATAGTGACTGAAGGAACATAATATCTAGCATTCTTGAATATATTATTCATGATGATAAAATTTGTTACAAAAAATAAAAAATAAAAATAAAAATAACATCTAATCCTATATTAATAAAGATAAATACATAGAAATAAATAGAAACTATACCATTATTTTATTTCTCTGTATACTTATTTCTAAACATTCCTAGCAACTAGTTCTCTCTTAATAATCTATATAGGATCTTATTGCTTTACTCTATAATGAGCTATATGAAGATTTTGCATATTAAGTACCTTATTAACCTCACTGTAGTTGACTATGGTAGTAATTATAAGTACTTTAGATTATAAATACTAGATCAATTAAGGAATATATGCTAGCTTATTTTATTAAAAGTAATTTGAATTTGAATTGTATAATTATATATGAATTGCCTTACTAACTACATAGTATGAGAATTTTGATTCCTTTAGTCACTATTTATATAGACAGGGTATATACACTCAATTAAGAGCAAAGACATAGTTGCATACATAAAAGCCATATGAAGGGTTACCCTAACAGCGGTTAGCGATGTATCACTCCTTCTCTTATCTAGGCCATTCGATTAAGTTTGTACATAGTGCTGCCTCACTAGAGAGTGTGACCGATAGGAAAAGAGTACAGTTGCATACATAAAAGCATCAGGATGTACCTTTATCTAGGTGCTGTCAGGGTAACCTTTATATGGCTAATTACATAGTATATAAAATATTTTACTGTATGAAGGTTACCCTGACAGTACTTAGTATATGAAGGTATGTCCTAATACTCTCATATATACAACTATGTCTTTGCTCTTAATTAAGTATACATACCCTGTCTATATAATAGTGACTGATAGGAAATCAAAATCCTATATAAAATATTTTCCTATATTATACTTTGTAAAATGATTAGCTAGTCCTTTTCAATAACCTTATAAAAATACTATAGTTATAGATAATGAATAATAGTAACTTAATTATATAGAATAACTTCTAGTTTTAAGTATATTTAATAGTAACTTTTAGTTTTAGGAGTTTTATATATTTTTAGGTTAAAGTATCAGATTTAATTTTGTTCAACCCTACTATTTTATATTAAAGTTCATTTTTTTTTAAATAACTTTTTTTAAAAAAAAACTTGTAGGTAATATAGTATCTTTATATTAGTAATGTTAAATGCTTTAATTAGCAATAAAGTTAACTCTTTCTATAGCTAAAAATTTATCTGTATTAATTAAGGTACTTTTAAATAAGAATGATAAAGATAATCCTAAATAATAGAGTCCAGGTATTCTTTAATCTGATTAAGTATATTTCTTATTAGGTCAAAATAGTTAAAAAAAATTAACGTATTTATTATGTAATATTTTAGCTTCTAAATAAAGTCTACTACCTTTCTAATTTCTTTTAGCAAATATTATATATAGTAGATAATGAATAATCCTATACTTTATTTTCCAATTTATCTACAATTATATTCCTACTCTTTTACTTACATATATTCTTAGGTTTATCTACTACTATTATTACTACTAGAAGTTATGCTATTTGATCTAGAATTATTTGTAATGAACTATGGTTATGTTTTTTCCTATTTATTAAATTCTCCTATTAGTACATATTACTACTGGAATTCTATGCTATAAATAATAAGCTATCACTTGGTAATATAATATAACTTATATTTAGCTATCTACCTTGTAGAGATCATAAGAATAGTAGTTATATTGGATAATATATAGAAAAGTATCATGTAGATAAAACAGGTTTTAAAGAAGACTACTCTAGAAATAAGGAAGTGGTCTTGGCAGTTGGTAGAAAAGAAGGAGAAATCTATGTAGTCCTGTATTTTACTTATAGTAAAGGAGGTGAGGATGGTCTAGTGGTATGGCTATCCTGGTATTATTGTATGGTAACCTATAATGTCATAGGTTTAAATCATACTCATATTACTTATAATATACTATGATTTCTAGTTAGTCAAAGGTTTTGTACCTTAAGTAAGTTTTCTCTAACTGCCTATGGTTGTATAATTACTGGTTCAGTATATGTAAGCGAATAGGACTGATAATGTAGCTGTATAAATGGTTACCATAACAGCACTTAGTGAGTTTACTCCTATGTATGCAGTTATATCATAGGCTATTAATTGAGGTTATACACCCTGCCTACACTTAGTATACCATGGGAAGAAGCAAACCTCTTATAGTAAATATAGGGTAAGGATAGTCTAGTAGTATAGCTATCCTGGTGTTATTATGCAGTAATGTACAATGTCATAGGTTTAAATCCTACTTGCATTACTCATAATATACTATAATTTCCAGTTGGTTATATGTTTTGTAGCTTAAGTTAGTTTTTCCTAACTATGCATAGTTACCTAATTACTAGTTCAGTCTATATAAGTGAATGCGACTAATGACCTCAATGGCTGTATTAATATTTACCCTAATAGTGCTTAGTGAGTTTACTCCTATGTACATAGTTATGTCATAGGCCCTTAATTGTAGTAGTATACCCTACCTATGCTCAGTGTACCATAGAAAGAAGTAGACCTCTTATAGTAAAGGGATGTGATGATGGTCTACTAGTATGACTGTCCTGGTATCGTTGAATAGCAATGTGCAATATTATAGGTTCGAATCCTGCTCGCCTTATTCTATACCATGAATTTCTAGTTGGTACAGGTTTTGTAGTATAAGCAAGTTTTCCCTAACTATGCATAGTTACCTAATCACTAGTTCAGTCCATGTAAACAAACATGACTGCTAAACTCAATAGCTATATAAAGGGTTACCCTGACACCACTTAGTGAGATTACTCCTATGTATTCAGCTATATCTTTGCAATTAAGTTTATGTACATGCCCTGCCTGTACAATAGTGATCTGAGGGAGAAGTATATCCTCTTATAGTAAAGAGAATAAAAGATCCTCTTCTTTGTTCTTACATGTATTTGCTTTTTATTAAGTGTAAATGCCCCCATAGAGGATGGGAAAAATGTAAAAACTTCTTAGGCAAAAAGAAAACCTCTTCTTTCTTCTTACATTTAAAAACAACAAAAAGTGATAGTGAAAAACCTCAGGAAACTTTGTTCGATCACTGCTACCTCTACATCTATTGCTGCCCCCTAATAAACCTAGGACTCTCAAATATAGGCCCAAATTGTGTCTAAAAAACAGATAAAGAAGAATAGACTAGTAACCTAAAAAGACTTTTTACCAACCACCCTTCTTACCCTCCTACATTATCCTGCCTGATGCAACCCCAAAATTATCATCAACATTATAGAGATCACTGCTTTTAGTGAAGATGCCCATATCTAAGTATGTAACTGAGTTAACATAGCAATAGATAAAGCTAAAGCCCCCTCCTTCTTGTGCATATAGTGGTGCTGTAACAACAACCCTACAACCCTCATTCTCACTACTATAGAGACGTTACCACTACTACTATCATAGGTTACCATCTTATTATTACAAAAGGAATTGGTGAGTTCCACAAAGTCAAAAGCATTAACTGTAACCACATATAGAAGAAGTACATCATCTATGGTATTCCTACTGCCAGTGACCTTAACACCATAGGACAAAGAACTCACCTTTAATAGGAGATTAAGTGCTACACTCTGGTATTACCCTTACCATAACCCTACACTGGCTGACCTCCAGCACCGAAATCAACAACCATAATTATTACTTACTAGTGGTCAATATCATCAAAAAAAGTAATAAGACTTGTCTTATAAAGGGTTTCACCATCCTCAACAAAACCTGTCACATTATTAAGTACATCCCCTTTAGTGCTGACATCTAATACTCTTGCTAGATGAAGTTTGGATACCTAGTCTAAAACTATTAGTCCTCTTCCTGATGCCATCTCTATGCCAGCCCTTATACTATCTCTAAATATACCTGTAGCTTTGCCAATTGTAAACAACTGAAAGATTTTACATGCAAGAAAATATTCCTCTAATACATCAACTGGAAAGGCCTATACAAAGTGAATGATCATATCTGTATGACCTTGATCTAGGATAAGATCACCAAGTCCAACAGAAAAGATAAATTGACTACTATAGGATGAGTTTAGTTTCCCCTCTCTAACTCTTTTTATTTATCCTTTTCGTAGAATGTCTGTTTTCCTAGAGTAGTGAGGTAGGTTGGTAGTTTTGTACATTGCTCCTTCCTCTTCAATTTATTTTCTACATAGTCATGCTTTTTCAAGTTCAGGGTTTTCTTCCATTGCTTCAAGGTTTACATAGTGATTGTTTTTCCCTCATCAACTTTTATACATAAGAGTCTGCATATTTCTTTTTTGGCACAAGTAGGTGGAGGATTTCTTTTTTGTTTTTATGGGGAAGTACTACTAGTTAGTGTATATACTTAGTTATATATAACTATCCCACTATAGCACCTTAGGTAGTTGACTAGGAAATTGAATTCTTCTTCTTTCTTCTTGTTTAGCCATCTTTACCAATGCCTCAAAACTAAGTGATAAGCACTAGGTCAGTTTTGCTATAGTGCTGTACTATAATAGAAAGGAAAGAGATAAGGTCACAAAACTGCTAGGAATAAAGGTACAAATTTTCTATAGGGAACTAGAAGGAATCTAGACTACCTTTGAAAAAGCTAATAAATGGAAAAAGTCAAACCTGGAAATGGAAGAAGTGATCATATTCTCAGACTTCTAAGCAGTAATCATCACTACTATAAACCTGCTACCCACCCTAATACAACAAATCATAAGACAAATTTTCCAGCTAAATAAGAGCCTATAAGATAAGAACATCTAAACTACCTTAGAATATGTACTAGGCTATGCAAGAGTTAAAGGAAATAACAGAGCCAACTAACTAGCAAAAGCCTAGTCTGAGAAAAGGTAACTAAAGTAAGCTAAAAGTGTTAAGAAGAAAAAAGTGCTTACCAGATCAACAATCCAAAGGGAAACCAAAGACTGACTATGGACTAAATTTAGCAAGTACACAGCAAAACCAGTGGAGAAGAAAGTCAACCTATATACTATGGTAAATAAATACCAAGCATTAAGAACTTTCTAGTTCAGAACAGGGCACTACTATATCCGTAACCTCCTATATTTCAACAGCAAAAGCAACTTCTGCCTATGTGGTGAACCCCAGTCCCCAGAACACTATGTCATAAAGTGTTGCACTACTAGCAAGATCAGAAAACTCTATCCTAGAAAGGACCTACATGATTTGCTCTACCACAACTATAGGCTATAGACTAAAATTGCTGAAAAAAGGATAGGAAAACCTGTGGACAAGATAAAAAACCCCTACTCCTGCTGACAGTCATAATTCAAAAAGAGAAGGAAACCCTAAGGCAGATGGTAAGACAGAGTAAAAGATGATAGCTTATTCCTCTTTCTCACCCATTTCCTTTTTCTCTTTTCTCATTTTCTTTTTCTTTTTTAATATATTCATAGGCTAAGTAGGTGAAGGATACTAGGCTTCTTTATATAGCATGAGTAAGCAGAGGAATCATACTTTATTTTTTGGTAGTCTGAGTCATCTTTTCTCCTCCAGTTATATTCTTGCTTCTAGTTAAGTTTAAATACCCTGCTGGAGGATGGGAAAGATATAAAACTATAGTATGGGGAAAATCAAATTATATTTTTTCTTCTTGCTATATGAATAGTTATCCTAATAGCACTTAGTGAGTTTGCTCTTGTATTATATGACTATGTTATATACTTTTCATTGAGTGCAATACCCTATCTATACATAGTATATTGATGGAAGAACAAATGCATCTTCTTTCTTCTTCTCCAATGGATATCAAAAGTTTCTTCTTTCTTCTTGAACTAACCTACTTTACAATGAGCCTGTGCTATGGTAAAAGATTATAGAGAAAGGCATCTGAAAACCCCTAGACAGGAATCAATAACCACTAAATCCCTTGATGATAGTGATAGTTAAAAGAGGAGGAATAGATAAAGACCAGCAAAAGAGCACAGAGTAACTTTGAGGAATGTTAATCCAGATGTGAACAGTAGATAGAGAGAAAGAGAAAGAATAGCTTGTATTCTTAGCATAAAATAAAGATAGCTAACCTATAAAAGAAAAGAACTAGTATAGGCAAATGCCTATGATACATATACTGGTGAGTGGAAAAACCAAGTGAAAAACTGTGAAGTATAACAGCTAAAAGCAAAGAAATAATGCAAATACAAAGACTAAAAATACACTAAGAATGAACCAAAAACATGCCAATAATGGCATATAACCCAAAACTTATGAATACAAAAGGAAGGTAAGAAAACAGAAAAATGGGAAACAATGAAACTTGAATATAAAATGCTTATGCATGTTTATTCTAATACTCCCTAGTAAATATTGAACTCTATATAGTCCTATATTTTTTTGCTTTTGTAATGGGCTATATGAAGGTTACCCTGATGGTAATTATCAAGTATGACTCCTATGTACATGACTTTGTGTTCTTGTTCTTAATTGAATGTAAATACCCTATCTGTATCATAGTGATCGAGGGAAGTAAGTGTCTATTTGCTTTTGTAAGGTAGAGGATAGTTTAGTATATTTCTTCCCTCTTTCTTCCTCATATTTCACCCAGTTACACTTTTTGCTTAGGGGTTTTTCTTTAGTTGTTTTAAGGTTCACCTAGCTACTATTTTCCCCTAGTCAGCTTTGTATATAGTTATTTGCATTTTTTATTTTTTTCCATTACTTATATTTAGCTCTTGTCCAAAGAAAGGATGTATATGACCTAGTGTATAGGAGGACATAAAACTGAAAAGGGAAAAATTGAATTCATCATCATCACCATCATATGTAGTCCTGTATTTCTCTTCTTTCTTCTTTATAAAGAATCTTAAGTAAACCATATAGGAATAAGAAAACTATTCCTAAAAAACCTTCAGTACATAAGATCTACTTGGAACTACTCTTTGCAAACACCTCTTAGTACTCTGATGAGTTATGTATCTACATGTTTCCTGATTTACCTAAAACCTTGCTACAGATTAAGACCTAGTTTGTATCACTAAAGGAGTTATCCTTTACAATAGGTAAATTCTTCTAATTCTCTGATTAGAAATCACTAACAGAACCAACTAGCTATAGAATTTTCACTAATTAGTACTAAATATCTACTACTCCAAAAGAAGATCTTAAAATAAAAATATAGGTAAGCTAAAAGGTAATCTCTCTAAATGTAGAGTCACTTCAACTACATATAAATGCTGAAAACATATTTCAGCCTTATTAATATTTTCAAAGCACTTCCTCCAGAGAACTTGTTATGCTATAAAAATTTCATGTTAAATTTTATGCATTAAGCAGTTTAATTTAGCAAAGAAATTTGCAAAACTACTATTTTGTAGAGTAGTACCTTACACTTTCTTTAGGTGTAATAAAATTTTGAGCTTTTAAATTTTACTACTTATGTAAAATTTCAATTAATCAAGCATCCTAAAAATGCTCATACATAGAATCTAAAGTAGTATGATTATATTTGTAACTATTATTTTACTCTCTATTCATTTTCTCACCTATATCAATGATAATATAGCAAATTAAGTACATTAAGAGGCTTTCCTGTAAACACCAGTTCTGTATATGAAATTGTGTTAGATATAGGAATCATATCTTCATATGTTTAGACTAACATATGTTTTTTCTAGCCTGACAGGATCTCATCTACAAGTGCTATAAAAGGGTCAAGGAGCTTGGAGATATAGGGATTTTTAGTATTTTGTGTGTAATTAAAGAAAAAGTTATAATAGATTATATTTTATGTTTTTTCATGCAAATATCCTTCTTCGGGATGGGAATAAGTATAACACATATGGCATTGGTAGCGGGGTTGCTTGAAACAAGGGTGGTTTTTCCGCGGCGTTCCGGTTGCTACAGCCAAGAACGCCAAGGGATTTGCCAGGATACAACCCGGACACTTTCTGAACATAATGTACTCTAGTACGTATGCAGATACGTGAACAGCGAAAATCAATCAATTAACGGTGCCAGGAAAATCAAAGATGAAGAAATTCCAAGATGCCTTGGATGTTTATGTTGAAGCTGAAGAAAAACTGCGTACACTATTAGACTCCACACTCGTTGAGTCTTGGAAGTCGATAGTTCCATCTTCCGCGTTCTCTGACGAGGAAGATGGAGACTCCGATTCTATATCCAGTGACTATATGTCATCCGCTCCGTGCACACGTCAAGACCAAATAACTCCTCGACCACCCAGCTCTGCTCTGCGCGGTATTCTGGCCGAAGCTCGTGATAAGCTTCAATCACAGCGTTATTGGGAACCGCGATATGTCGACGGTGTCCTTGGAATGCGGGTTACGTAGAGGTGGGGTTGACGCAAGCATGTTTCTCCACCCTTGTGAAAATTTTTGAGATTAATTCCCTCGAAATTCTTGGCTAGACCCTTTCAGACGGGGTAATCCAAGCAGTGAGCTTCTGGTCTATCTTGCAAGGATCTGACTGGTCCCTTAATCCTTGCGTTTTCTTTCTCGCCAGGACTTATTTGGGTACAACTGCAACTCTATCGTCGGAAGTCGACTTATCCCAACCCTCCATACAACGTTGCCCGACATTAAACCCAGCCGCGGGTGTAGCGTTTCAATCTTTGCTCGTATCCTTTCTCACCATTCCCTATGCTTTTAGTCTAATCAAAAAAATACCCGCTAGTCCTCCGCAGGCGCAGCGACATGCTCCTTTCCTACTCACAAACACACCGCCCTATCCCACAAGCCAAACAAACCCTGAATCCTGCACTTTGAAATTCAATTTTTACCCAATACGTAATACTGACAAAGGAATTCCAAAACCTCGCTCTGAACTAGATCTGCAACGGTTGCACATACAGCTGCACCTTGATAAACCGGAACTCGATAAACCGGATCTCTTTGTAAATCGGATCCCTTGATAAACCGGATCCCTTGGTAAACCGGATCCCTTGGTAAACCGGATCCCTTGGTAAACAGAGGTCACTCTCTGGCAGCAAACTCTAGCACCGGCACAACCGCGCGAAGGGCCCACACCAAACCACAAGCGATAACCCGGCCCCTACCAAGATCTTATTAAGGTTTAAATGGCCTATATATATATGTAGTATATTTTAGTAAGACTGGCAACATAATGAACTATGTAAGGGGAATTGTACGCAGGAGTTAGAGTAATATACACGTAGATTCTTTTCCCTAAACACTCGCCTCAACGATACATCAACCACCAAGATAACGCATATTCTATAATCACCCCCAAACCCAACAAGTTTTTTTTTCCAGCCATACAGCAATGACATCGGTTATTATCACCGCGCCGGCGGAGATCGAAGTTTGGCGATACATGCCTTTCGAACTCGAGAACCTAATTTCTCTCACGGAGAAACAGTTCATACTTTATTGGCCTTATTGCGAGTCTATATACACGATACGCAACTAGTGGAATTGAATGATAAAAGAGTGATGTTAGACAAGCTACCACGAATTGTTTTCGCTGTTCGTGTTTGTGCTTGAATATTGGTAGAGGATGCGAGATAGTAGTGCAGGGGTTGGGACTACTTGTGGTTTGGTGGGGCCCTTTACATATTCGGCAAACCGGATCCCTTGATAACTGGATCCCTTGATAAACCGGATAGATTTCGCTCGAATATGTAATACATTATACAAACCTATTTGGTAAACCGGATTAACGGCTTTACCGGATCCGTATGCATTTCATATACATTTCTGTCTTACATAGAAATGTTACTTGATATACCGGATATTAATATTCCCATTGCCCGTTTTTCCTTTCTCTCTCCCTCTTTTCCTCGTTCTTTTTCTCCTCACAGACACGGAAAAGGAATAAGGAGAAATCGACAGAACAGAGCAAAAAAAAAAAAAAAAAATGTGAAAATTACAAATTCCATCACATCAAAGGCTGAGAATAAACTTCCCCAATCGTGTCTTCGCCATAGCCCTCCACCCTAACTTCCACCACCACTGCGGAATCTGAAGATGGGTTTGCGACGGGTAGCGATTTCGTCGATTGTGTTGTTTGCATCGGTTGCGATCTCGGCAGTCTTTTTCCACTAACGTGAGGTGCTATAGACGAACTAGCTCTGGTTTTGCAAGAGCGACTGGACTGTATCTATACTGTTGGAATAATTTCATTGTGGTCGTTTGGTTCTTCGTCGCTGGAGGATAAATCCTAATCAAGCTGGGGCGATTGATTGTAGGTTTACGGAGCCAGTGATCTGGAGAGAGGCTGGTATTGTTCTGTTCCAATGCGAGGGATAAGGATTTTCTGAACTCAATTAAATCGTCCATGACATTCGCACCTCTTATTTCCTTGTCTCATATGCATATTGTGGATCGAATCGAAAAATTGAAATTAAGAAAATATGCTATTAGTTACACTATTCTTCACGAAATTCATCCGTATTCCAATGGTGATATATTACATGTACATGTAAATGTACATTAGTTTATTCATGAGCTTTTTTGTTACTTCGATATAGATGTACATGTACACGTACATGTACGTACAAGGCGGGATAACGTGATACACCGGAAAACTTGATAAACCGGATAACATTATAGACTGGATAACTTGATAAACCGGTTAACTTGATAAACTGGATGAAAACCAGAAGAGTCTTGACATCGGGTTTATCAAGGTGTAGCTGTATATGGTGTAACAACCTTAGAAAAGTCTAGGGGTTCCGGCCCTGTTAGTGAGAGAACCCTTTAGGTCAATTTTTTTTTCAATTTCTCTTCCGTTTTATTTGTTTAAGTAGGTCAACCCATCCGCATGCAGCTATAAGCTATGGTGTGATAAAGACCCGACTTCGAACGACAATTCTAAACGGCTGGGAAAACACACAGAAAAACTAAAACAGGCACGAGTCCAACGTAAGCAGTAGAAAAGGGAAACCAAACGCAGAATGAAAGCACCCGACACCGCATACCGCAACGGAATCCAACGACTGAGCTGTCCGCACCAGCTTCCCCAAAACTATTCGAACAGGAAAGCAAAGGCAACAGCAACGCAAACTCTATGAGCTAAGAAAATAGAGTTTTAATGGGGAAAGATTGGGGAATGTGTAAAGTAATAGGTCTTCAAAAGGGAACTTTAAAAGGCATGTTTTCCAAGGTAAGATTCTAATAAGGAATTAAAAGGGAATGAAGGGAGGGAAGTTGGGATAATAGGGATTCAGAAGGGGTGAAAAGTGCAAAGAGGAATTAAAGGGAGAACATGGGAAAGGGAAATAAAAGGAGAGATGGTGCAATGGAGAATTAAAAGGGAAAAAAAATTACTTTTTTTTTTTGTCGCCGAAGGGCTTAATGCTGATTACAGACCATGTTCAAGACTCTCATATTTCAGGAAACAAAGTATATGGGCTAAGGAAATAGAGCTCTGGAAGGAAAGAAAAGGGTACCGGGGGGGGGAAATGGAGATTTAATGAGATATTTGAAAATTGATTTCCAAAAGGGAATTGAGAGAACAAGGGAATATTGAGGGAAAATCAAGCTATCACCGGAGCGTCTACGAGTGACAGGTCGTGGCGCATATAAGCACAATAGAGTGGTTTTAGCAGCAGATAACAGAATATATTCTCAAGCCGGGCCGTTACTTCCACAGTCTCGAACACCGTCTTGCCTTTATATACAGCTCCCTGTCGGTCGCTTATGATCAAACACTCAACATTTGGATGCGCCCTTAATAAGGTTTTCAACACGCGCGTAATGTGCGCCAATAGCTACGAACCATTACCGCTGTATATAAAAGTTTTTCAGCCATTCTTTCGCGTTTTCGCGTACGTAACAGCCGGTGGTGTTCAAGGAATGGAAAATGAAAAAGGTTTTACAGTCGTTGAAAAAGAAATTTGAATGAAAAAGAAGGAATTAAAGAGGAATTACGAGAAGTAAGAAAATGGGGTTTTTGTAAAGATATGAAAAAGAGCTCCATAGAGTACATCAATAAGGGAAACTATTTGAACATGACGAGTTGTATTGTCGGTGTGGACTGTAACATAGTTCTGGTAGGTTACTTTGCTGTTACGGCTCGGGTTTGAGGACACGACTCGATAAGTAAGCTGAGAAGATTTATTATGTTTAGGTCACAAAATACCAAAATCTTGTCTGGGGTGACAGGTCAATCAATGGAGGAGAACTTTGAAAGTTTTATTCAGGTTGAAGGTTTTTTTTTTTTTTTTTTTTTTTTTTTTTGATTGTTTAAAGGATTTTCATTCGTTCAAGGTGTCGATGCCTACTCTGGCGTGAATTGACTAGATGTGGAACTTCGCCATATATTTCACAGTGACACGTCTGCGGATATACATCTGCATCCCAACGTATTCGAAATTCTTTGTGTATACGACTCATATTTATAGGAGAAATAAGAATGAAAATTGCTTGAGGATTCAAAATCCGTATACAAATAAGTACAGGAGTTATTGGTGGGTATGTGACAATCAGAAAATAAAATGCAGTCACACGTATGATTCACACCTTTACATGTGACGCTAGATATTATGCCGTCGCTTGATTGTCAAACTATACATGTACCTGCAACAACAAAAATAACCACCAGCGAATATCTGAAAATCACACTCCATCTTATTATTTGCCTTTACACTCCTCTTCTATTTTCATATTTTTTTTTTTTTTTTTTTTTTCAATTTGACTTCACACCCCTCTTCGACTCTCTAATTCTAGGCGATTCGGGTATATAACAGAAGAGGGGCTCCAGGAAGTCTTTGCAAAGCGAGATGAAGCTCAAAAGGGTGCTATAGCAAAGCGCAATTTGCGTGCAAAGCAAACAAATTCATTAGATAAGGCAAAGCGCGATTTAAAACAGCAATACAAGGTTATAGCTTCACCGAATGCGGGCACCGGTAATGACTAATCTAGATCTCGGAGTATAGCCAAAGCAAAGGTAAACGATCGTAGATAAAGGGGTCAATTCAGCTAAACAGAGTATTGTTAAAATACATAAAGTTTCATTGTTTGACTTTTTTTTTTTTTTTTTTTTTTCAACCAGTTGTCGCTTTGTGGATTTTTTGTATTATCTTTTATACATTTTTTGTTGCCATCTTTGCGTTTTGGTACTTTAGTGTGGGCTTTTCTTACTTGCCTCAATAATCGTCACAGGCAGCACTTCACGCATATCGTCCGAGGCCCCCACTCACCATTCTCTGCTCCCACCCACATTTTGCTTCGGAATATTCTGTTGTGATTGCGTGTTGCCAGTTTAATCAGCCTTCACGTTTGCCATGTCCTAGCTTGAACTATAAATAAACTCGCCTTCACGGGTAGTAGAACTGGCCAGTAAAACCGAACCATTGAATAAATGAATTTCTGCAGTAAGATTATTAAAATTTGTCCTAAAAAAAAAATGCTTTTAAATATCTCATTATTCTCAGTTTGAGACTCCTCGACCACTGTTTTCTTTCCCCTTTATTTTCTCTTTTATACGGAGTAAACCTTCCCTTGTCTTTACCTTTTGGACTTCCCTATTTATTTCTTTATTATTCCCATTAAACCGCGTCAATTTTGATCTATTTTTACCACTAGCATGTCTTAATAATGTAATTTTCAGCATATTTTATTTCCTGCGCGTATGATATCCTAAGAATGTTCAGGTTCACTATATTTTTCCCTGGTTGTGCAGTAAGTTTGGCTGAAGTATTTGCTTCCAACCTTCCAATGCGTATTCTCAGCAATAAAATACCATCGCTTAGATACCTATTTCAGATTTCGCTATGAACGAGTGATACGTCATGTTCCTAGCAGCATCCCGTATTTGAAAAGAACATATGCGTGCGGAAAATATATCTTTTCAAGTTACTTGCTGATGCCCGTTAACATTATATGCGTCCTCGGAACCTCGGGTCGAATTGTTACACGGAATCTCCAGGTTTAGGAGGGTGGAGACGCTATCTTTTTTCCTTTTTTTTTTTTCTTTCCATCAGATCACATTATTTCTGTATCCGTCGTTGTGTATACGCTTGGCTTCTATTACTTCACGACTTCATGATAAAATAAAATCCTCTTCCCGCACTTTTTTTTTTCCTTTCTTTTCAAAAATTAATCCTCATTTCTCCAGTCGCCTTCTCCTACTGCTTGGGGTGTCCAGGGTGCCGGGCATGGAAAGTCCGCAGAACGGTGGCAGTGGTCGTTGCAAATAAACACCCACTCTACGACAATAAAAGTAAATTTACTTTCGAGTAACCTTAAATTCTGGAAACATAACACGATTCACAAACAGGACAAAATAACCAAACATTTTCTTCGGTTGGGTATACCTAAAGCATTCCGATCGTTACATATAATTCCTAGAAATTCAATACCGTCGTATCATCCCAAATAGTCACGCCACATGAGGCGCGCAACTGATAGTCACGAATCCTATATAATCCATGGCCTCTCCCCCGCACACTCCCCGCACACCCTGGAACACTTCTAAAAACTCATAGTCAACGTCTTCGTCGCCAAAAATTCATCAATTCCCCAGTTTGCTCCAAAACGTCCGTACCCGGAAGCTTTCCTTCCGCCATGAGGCAGCTGGGGCACGTCATGAATAGTTGGTTTGTTTACGTGGACAGCTCTATATGAAATTGTGAGCACTCGATTTCTCGTGAATAATCGCCAGAAAGCAGAAACTAAATACTCACCCGCTCTCAATCTGCTCCGCGATCCTCAATCCGGCCGCCATATCCTTTGTCCAAATTCCCGCTGAAAGTCCATACTCTCCATCATTACAAATCCTCACGGCCTCCTCTTCATCTTCCACCGGCATAACCGCCACAACAGGTCCAAAACTTTCCGTTCTGTAAATCTCCATCGAGTCCGTAACACCCGTCAAAATAATATTCGGGTGTTCCGCATCTCCAAAGTTCGCACTCTTGTGCAATTCCAAGTATTCCTTTTCTCCGAATCCCAACTGCTCCTTGTTCGCGATTTTCGCACCTTGTGCAATGGCTGCGGAAACGAGCGTATGAACTTTCTTTGCCGCCGCGGCGGTGGAAAGGAGCGACCGTTGACCGAATTGCTCGTGAACGGATTTGCAGAGGGAAGCCAAAAACGGGGCGAAGATGGTATTATGGACTAAAATACGCTCGCTGGACATACATATTTGGCCAGCATTGAAAAATCCACCCCATGCCACACCCCCCGCAGCCTTTTCGATATCCGCGTCCGGCAATACGATAACTCCAGCTTTCCCTCCCAGTTCCAGGACAGCGGGCTTGAGGTATCGTCCAGCAGTTTCGGCTACGATTCTACCGATCGCGGTGGAGCCCGTGAAGTTAATCTTCTTGACTGAGGGGTGGGCTATGAGAGCGGTGGTGATTTCTTGCGCGGTTGTCCGTGAGTGGATCAAGGTGTTTACGGTTCCCGTGGGGAACCCGGCGAGGATGAAGCAGTTCGCGATTAGGTGGTGGGTTCGGGGAGAGAGTTCGGAACACTTGAGAACGACAGTGTTTCCTACAGCGAGGGGAAAGATGATAGCTCGAAGAGAAAGAATTACAGGTGCGTTCCTATTTCCATACGTCAGATAAAAATGGGGGATAAAGATTGCATAAAAATGCCAAGATGAATTACCATGGTGCGATTGCTAATACGACGCCATAGGGTTCCTTCTTAACTATCGCCAACCGACCTATTCAGACAGTTAGCTTTC
>JABYPW010000920.1:0-19322 GCA_016880775.1 Phymatotrichopsis omnivora
GCATTTTTTTTTTTTTTTTTTTTTTTTTTTTTTGGTTGTTTATTGCTACCGTCGTGAGGCTGTGCTATATTACGAGTGCATGTACCTATGATAAGCAATTTCCTTTAAGTCTTAACCCCGATTGGATACCTCCCGGAGGCGTGTTCCCACATTATTTAACAAATAAATGTGATTGATTCCTATGCGATAAGCAATTTCCTGGGCAAGCATAACAAACTAATGAGGGGCAAATTACATGCAAAAAACTGTAGAAGAACTAGAATTTGGCAATCTGTGCATGGTTTGATCTTGGACTATCCACGATATCCGTGGCTATGAGCCGGGATTGTGAAAGAGATTGCTTTTTGGGACTCCGTGCTCGTGGAAATAGCACGTTGTGTCGACCGTGGCCATGGGCTTGGGCGGCTCCTTCTTTCGCGTTTGGGGAAATTGAGGAAAGAAACATTTTCATCGGATTCGCAATCGTAATGTGGAGGCCGAACTTGGCGGGTGGGGAAGAGTGATACTACAGTATTTTAGTGTTCGCTTGGGATTGGGGTAAAAGCGATTTGAAGACGCAGTTGCATCTTCATGGCGTATCACTCGGTTTTCGATTGCTACGGAGCGCATAGCCACGCGCGGGAAGTGATGACAACTTGGCAGCTTATGTACTCGGTTCGGGTGTCGGGGACTTCCGCCTCCGGCGCATGTAAAATTTTCAAGGGGTTGAGGAGAATTAGAATATTCTGGAATGTATCTGAAAAGGAAATTGGTTTGTGGCCGGTTCCAGTGGATATTGCTTCCCTATCAACCCCCTAAGTATGTAATGTTGATGTTCACTCTCGAAATCGCTCGTAAAATAATCGTTCCCATAGCAGTAGTGAAATACGTTTTGGCTCAAATTGGAATCTACCACCTGTTGCCGTCCCCCGTTTTAGCTCTCCCAAGTTCCATCCAATGGAAGATGGGTGCCGTGGTAAATAAGAGCCCTTTGAAAAACCCTCATTCTCCTCTTTCTTCTCTCTTACCACTGTAACTCACCCACAACATCCAGCCTCCTTATCCAACTCCCCACACCAATCCACAAAATATGCCAACCAATGTTACCATAATAGCACCGTTGTCGCCTGAGATTGTCAGGCCAAGATGTTTGTTATGTTAAAGAGTAGAAAACCAGGAGAGATAGTCGCAGAATCGATATCTCAAAAAATTATTCCGTGAAAACAACAACTTAAAAGAGAATTATACAAAACCTCAGCATCCTTCGACATTTACCATCTCTAACTCCCAACACCTAATTTAATTTACAATGGATTATAAAACCCTAAAAAGCACGGCGCCGACATTACCATCACCGCAACTCCTCGCTGCAAATTCCCCGGCTGGAGGAATTACTCTTTACCGGATTACTGTGAAAGCCGGAGTTTAGTATTCCGGACTGAAAACGGCTAAAACGGGTGATTATTTGAAGTTATCAGGCATTTCAACCTAATGCGGTTCTCCGCATCTCCGTGGCTCTGCAATTTACAGTAATTAGACGAAGCAATCCAGGGGCAATGTTACCACCAAATTTTGCCAAGTTCTCTTGCAGGCTGGCGCCATGAATATCTGCTTTTTGGACGAAGCTATCCGAGATCAATGTTACCACAAATTTTGCAAAGGCGCCATGAATATCTGTATACAAAACACGCTCGTGTAATCTCTCCATAGCTGCGGGCTGTGGATCCGAGAGGGAAAATTGCAATTCTCAATGGATTTTGTAATCGGAAATTTATGGAATCGATTTGATTATCGAAACTTTATAAATAATTTTTATCTGCTTCCCATACGGGGACGTCGATGTTTTTCCTGCAACGGAAGGAGGTTAGGTGTTGAGGTTACCGACCCCGATTCACGGATATCGGCGATTCCTCCATTTTGTCTCATGCTGCATGTACATGTACATGGACGTGTGGTACCACGGTAAGCACTACCTGCCGAGAATTGCGACGTTTAGCAGAAGATTGACGAGGTGCGCAAGCAGCTTAATGTGTAGCGTTAGTTGCAGCAAGAACACAGTGATGTTTTATAGTACGGCTTCCAATATCTACTTTACATAATGACATATGTGAGAACAGTCAAATTATTTGCACTTGACAATGTTAGGTTGGTATTTAGTTGTATACTCGCCCAATTAGAGCAGTGGTCTAACATCGTAGCCTTGTATTTTTCTTTGGCAGCTTTATACTTGCAACAGTACCTTGGAACTAGAAGAATGGAAAGAAATGGGTACATTTTGCTTCGAGAAGTTTTGGCGTTTCGATATCTCTATATTTATTACTCTCAATCCCGATCCCTGTTGCTCCGAGTGACTTCGCATGATTTGATACTGAGTAGAAAAGCCTCCAGAGAGCTTGTTGTTGTTGCTGTTGTGGTTGCTTTTCCTTAAAGTGCTTTGCATACGCCAAGTATATGACACAGCTTTCAGCGAGCTAGATTTTGAAAAGAAAGCGGCATCACCATATCTGGGCAACAGAAAAAAAAAGTAGGATTAAGACCTTCGTAAACGAAAGGGAACCATCTTTTTGACCCATAACGATAAATCAAAGAAGAGAGAAGGAAGAAAAAGAGCCAGCACGCCGCAAAATTCTTACAAAAAAGAATGAATTCAAACAAACCCCTATTTCCTCCTCCAAATATTTGTTCCTCAGCACAACTTTTATGCATGCTTTGCGTTGAAAAGGGACACACACAAAAAAAAAAGCCTTTCCTAAACCCACTTATTCGTGAGAATCTCATTACGAACCAGTTACTTTCGACCGGAAGCCTTCCCATATCCAAAACGCTACCCTTCCCTGGCCTCCCAAAGTTATTCCACCTTACGGGAAAAGCCTCCTTCGGATCCTTCTACCTCTGCTTCCGGCAGTCCGTGACGGATTTCTTTTCGTTTCCCTCTCTAAGACGAGATTTCATTCGTCGCATAGGCTCCATGATTAGGACTGGGCTAAACTCGTGGCAGGACGTTGCGAGTTGGAGGACATAGCTCTTGGTTGGGTAGATGTGAGATGTGATTGATGCGATAATAAGGTATTTATATCTTCTAATGATTAATATGATGTGATTAAAGTTCGTTCTTAGTGTATAAAGATATACTAGAAGCCAGTGTTCCTAATAGCCCGCCCAGCCCAGCCCGGGCCAGTCGGGCGGGCGAGCTACGGAAATTTTATAGTGTGGGCGGGCGGGCTACGGGCGGGCTAGCCCACTTGCAAGATCATCAATATTTATTTTATTAAAGTTATTTTGTTCATTTCCAAGGCCAAAAATATGTGTACCCGTAGCGAACATAGAGAAGAACGATTCAGGTCGTAGAAAAAAATACTTATTATGATGACATATACAAAACAAACTTAACACGAGACCGAACAAAAATACAGAGCAACGAATGACTTATACAATACCGCAATTTAATATATTTAGTTATGTACAAGCTACCAATCAACAATTTTCGTGCCCTCCCATGATTTCAAAGATTCACACGCTGCTATCGTATCCTCCGTAAGCCGGTTTCTTTGAGGTGGGATCGTGAGCTTGGTACTACTGAAAACGCGCTCACATTCAGCAGAAACTGCCGCCACGGATAAAAGATCGAAAACCATAATTGGGGGTTGTGGGTGGAGGCCATCCTGAATTTCCCATCATTCAATAATGTTTGGGATTTGCGAATTGCGCCGAGCTTGACAGTAGTCTTCGTATTCGTCCTCCACGTTAGCTCCTGTACGTACAATATCCTCCGGCTCACAATTTAATCATTCATCTAACATATCCATATCCCTGCCTTTCACACCTTAAGAAACCGCAGGAAGTCGAGATCCCTTATATTCCGTTTCCCAAAGCACCTCTACAGCCTGACGGCCAGCCACAATCCACTTTTGCCTTGTTGCCCAGCGCTTTTCAAAGTAGCTCCATTTTAACCGGGGATTTAAGCCAACAGCTGCAATGTAAATGGGTGATAGATCAGTAAGGTTGTAGTATTCATCGAGCACAATAAATGTATTATTGATTGAAGTCTTTATATGCTTGTGTAGAGGGAGCTCGTATTGTATCTTTACTGATTCAAGGTGTTCAAGCAATAGATCCATCGCCGGTAGTATTTCAGAAATTGACCCACGGTTCTCATCCATGGACTGGCCCTCCATTCGCAGTGCCAGGTCCTTAAAGGGCTTCAAAAGTGCTAGGAGATGCATTAATTGCTGCCAATCATCTTCCATTAGCTGATCCTCTTTCAAAGATTGTTCTTTCCTATTGCTTAGAATGTGCTAACTAAACAAATATGTCAATTACACCCTGTAGCTTCATTACTCTCTCAATCATCAAATACAAAGAATTCTATCATGTCGTATTATCTGCCGTGACTGAAATTGCTTGAAATATCATATGAATTTTGGTGATTTAAATAGAGAAAAAATTCTTTGATATGTTATAGGATTTAGCAAATAAATATATCAAGATTGTAGAGTTTCCCAATAGGTCCTTTCCTCTACTATACTGATAACTCTACAATTGTAACCTGTAGTTTATGAAGATGTTACCGCCACTGAGCCCTGACTAAGTGGGGTAAGGCATTAACAATATGACATTCATGAGATTAGATGTATGTGATTGATGACAAGGCTGTTCACCTTGATCTCATTATGATATGCTGATCAGTCACATCATTGGAGGACAGGACTTGAAGGGTTCCTCTCTAAAGGTCCTGAATGATCATGCCAAAACTTTCTCTAATTCTCTAATCATAAAACTAATCTCCTTGTAGGGAATCATACAAGAATATGGGAATCTTGATGGAATGTTTTGATGGGGTTCTGTTCCTTTGTAAAAGTTTCTCTATAGCTACTCAGTCAGAAATGGGTATTTAAGAGGGAGTAGATGAGCAATGTGTTTTGTTCCTTCTTCTTCTCTCTCTAGCTGTCATCTCAAGTCTTGTACCATCTTTGAGCCTTAACAATATATTTTACTTCTCTTCGATAAATTCTCTATCTTCTCTAGACTCCTTAATAAAGGTAGAAAATATAAGCAGTTCTAACTTGCCAGTTGAGAGATCTGAGTTTACTCAGTAACACCCTCTTGCAAAGCTTCTTGTACCTATACCTGCACCTATATCTTCTAGAAGTCTCCTATCATATCCAGTGTATACTTATTATCCTCAAAACTTTCTCCTACTAATAATATACACAAATCATCAATATGGATGAAGGTTCTGATATTTGCCCCACTGTCACTTGTTAGATTTACTTTATATATATTGAACAGTATTAGGGTTATAGGAGATCCCTGTGGTATACCTATGTATACTCAGTAGAAGCTTGAGATTGTTCCCTTATCTATAAATACTAGTTCCTATTAGCTGAGAAAGGACTTGACCCATATCCTTATGTATTCTAGGGTATTCTACTTTACCAGTATTTCTATAAGAATGTTGTAGTCCACTCTGTCAAAGCCTTTCTCAATGTCAATGAAGAGGAGTGAGACCTGGTAGTATTTATTCTAGCTTATTCTATCTTTATGTTTAACTGCATTAACTGCATCTATTATTAACCTTCGTAGGTGGGTACTGTACTAGTTTTTATCAATTATACCACTGTCGATTGCCACTTATGATAACTAATTTGCTACGATTTTTTCCAGGATCTTTCCTACCATGTCATTGAGAAAGAGGTAACTATATATATTACGGAAGGTGTAGTCTGGCTTTTTAGGCTTCAGGATACCAATTCCTAGTGTCTTTTCAAATGACATAGTATGTACTCTATACTGCATCAGTGGTATAACCAGCTTTAGTATTATAGGGGAAAACTAAGTGTAGGTTTTTCCACAGGGTGTACTGAATCTGGTCTAGGCCTGGTGCTGTATAGTGGGACATTTTCTTCAGTATGTGCTCTATATCTTTACTTATGATCTCTGAGTCCATAGTCCTATATCTAGGTACTTTATCTTCTTCTCCAGGGTCCCCTATAAAGTAGTGGTGTATGAGGATGAAGGCTCTATCTTCCAGGGTAGTGGTGTTGTTGATAGGTAGTAGGGAGTAATCCCTGATTAGTCTAGTGTACTTAAATGCTGTCTACAGGTCCTTCTAGTTAATCTTGGCCAGGAACTCCTTCCAGTGCTCTTGTTTAGCTTTATAAACTACCCTTTTGAAGTCATTTTTCCTCTCTAGGTACTTTTTTTTTTCTTTCTAGGGCTTTCTAGGTTCTTCCTTACCTAGTACCTTGCCTCAGCTAGTTTAATTTTTTTTCCCCTATAGGTTTTCATTCTACTATACTTTGGTTCTGCTAGTGATCATTTTAGTAGGGAGGGCTCTTTTTCTTTGACTTTTTTGAGTAGGTTTTCCTTATTTTCTTCAGTCTATTTATCAGGGTTATTCTCGTCATATGGGGTTAGTGACTAGTCTTTTAGATTTTCTCTGACCTGCTCCCTATCTGCTTTTTTATAGTCTAGGATTATAGTTTTAGTAGTGCTAGTATTTGGTTCTGATAATGTTATTGCTATAACCTCATAGTTGCTTATAGTCTGGGTGCTATGTAGGGCTATTTGCCAGTCTATATTCTATTCTATAGTATAGGGGGAGAGGAATGTAAGGTTGATAATAGTATTCCTTTAATTTCTATATCTGAATCTTATTAGCACTTCTAGTTTATTGAGGAGGTATTATCCATATCTGTATGCTATTTCTACTATTGGTTCTGCCTAGATTGTTTTGGCATTAGTTGTCTATCCCTACTAGGTATAGTGGAGGTTGAAGTCTCCTATAACTAAGTTTTTGTTAGGGGTGAAGGTGGTGCTCTATTCCTGGTCCTCCTTTTTGGGGCTATAGTGTAGGTATATGTTAGTAGTATTTATTGTTGCTAGTGAACATTGGGGTGACCTAGTAGTTTCTATCTTTAGTTTTGATTGTAAAAGGCTTGATATTATAGTTTTTACTACATAGGTAGCTACCCATGATTTTGTCTGGTTGCTAGGGTAGAAGTGGTAGTAGCTATGGTACGACATAGGGATATCGTTGAAGGTTATGGGTTCTTAGACAACTAGAATGTTGGTCTTGTTTTTGTTTGCTACTTCAAATAGGGTTTAGATATATGTTTTTGAATTTTAGCTATTGTGCTACAGTATTTTAGAAACTAGATATGGGTCTAGACCCCACTTTATTTTTCCTTCTTTCTCTACTATTTTATAATTCTTTACTCATTTGAATTTCATTACTGACGTAGTCTATCTAGACCTATCTTTTCCCTTCTAATTCTCTAATGTAGAGGTCATAGGCAGATAGTCTAGTTGGACATACCTTATCAGGAGCTTAGTGTTATTGTTGTCAGTTAATATGGCATTATTTAATATGCTTGTAGGGGCCTTATTAGCTATAGTTGGGCTTAAGGCACTTGTAGTCTTTTGTTATATGCTTTAGGAGGAGATTCTTATCATATATGTTGCTATAGATGTTACAGTTTTGATCTGATTCTTTCCATATAGTAGTCATATGCCTAAATTTGTAGCATTTATAGCACTAGGTAGAGTGATTTATTCTCTATGACTTGGCTATCTTACAGAGATTGTTAAAGATTAATATTTGTTTTCCTAGTGCCAGGACCTGGTCTTCAGTGATTTAGACAGTAACTACTAGGAAAGGCTCTATCTGACTAGTTTTTTTACCTATCCTCTTTGCTTTTGACATATCTAACTCCTGATATTTTGATATCTGCTACTTATGATAATTATGTTTAGAAATTGTGACCTAAAATGTCTCTGAGGGGTTAGGTTGGTACTGAGTAGATAATCATTTCTATAGTCATTGCTGTGATATAGAAGCCTTCTTTTTCAATTTCCACATTCATATGGGCCTTAGTAGTATAGTTTAGATCCTTTAGGTAGGATACTATACTACTTACTGGGATAGTTATGGGGGTTGTGATGACCAAGGTTAATTTATAGTTGACACATACAGTGATTGCCCTGAGTTCAACTGGGGCTTTTCTGTCGAATAGTACTTTGATGAATGCCATCCTTACTCTATATAGGTCTACCCTAGCTCCTGACAGGTACACTACTTTGATAGTTAGGGAGTGTAATTCCCTTCTGCTAAGTAGGTAGGTTTTGGGGGTTATTTTTATCTATGTCTTAGAGCTTTCCTTCATACCCTAGGCCATTCTCTATACCTATATTCTATTTCCACTAGTAGGGGGGGTGGTTAGGGAGCTTAGTTTGTTATTGTTATTTTTAGGGCTATATCCCTAGCTGGTCAGGTTAGTAGTCAAGGAATTGTGGGTCTATTGGGATTCAATGTAGGATCCTATTGTGTTGTTTTTTCCCTTCTCCTTATACGGGGTTAAGATAGCTAGTATAATCTTATGGGGGTTATCTCTAGTACTTCTTTATTAGGAGGAGGGTGTAGGGCTACTCTAGGTCATGTTGGTGGCCTGCTAGTCTTTAACTATGTTGACCATGGTGCTCAAGTAGCACAGTTTACTTGCTTAGGCTTATACTTGTACATTCAGTTTGTCTATGGTTTGGTAGTATTCATATGCATCATCCTACATGGTGTTGATCTTGCACCATATGTAGTTGATGAACAAGAAGAGTATTGGGTAGATATCTTTATTGTTAGTAGTCTCTATATCTATACGAATTATTTGCTGGAAGAATTTTCCTAGCTTATTAGTCATTGTATAGGCTATTTCATATCGTAGTTTATAGGGAATAGGGGAGAAGACTGCTCTCTGTGTTTCTCTTATGAACTTTTTCAAGAGAGAGGGGGGGCTTCCACTTAGCAGCTAAATACTATTAGATATCATGTTAGTTTCTTATAGCTACCCTTACTACTGTAGTAAAGCAGCTGGTAGCCTCCTACTCAGTGACATATACTATGAGTGCATCTAACTCTCACAGGCCTGAAATGATAATGGCAGATATCAGTTACCTACTAACAGAATTATAGACATAGAATTATCAGCCTCTAATTTGGTTTTATAAGTTAGGTGGCCAGGGACATAACTAGCACATTATCACAGCATATGAAATTTGAATTTACCTTACATCAATCTCCCCTATATACCAACATTAATTTCAGGTACATCAGCAGCAAGATTTATGTACAATACAGCAGAAATATTATTATGCAATAGGGCAATGAAGTTAGACTAGACCAAATTATACACCACTTTAGGCTCAGTGTAAGTAAAGCAAGTTGTAGTAGATTCTAGATTGTACTCACTATAGCATCATTAGCAATGACAATGCAACACATAACTACAGAATCTTGTGGCCTCAATACACAGCATCTACTTACCACTAGCTGTATACTCCTATTATACAGTTCCACTATACTTATTTGCTATCTTACTTATTTCAACTACCTCCCCAACGCTAACTATCCTAGCAATTTTACTGCTATTCAAATTCTGCTTACTACTTTAACTCTTGTTTACACCTGAAGCTACACAATGGTATGACTAATGCTAGCATCCTTTATCTCGAGCTGTAGGTCCTATATACAAGTATCATAAGGATAACTATGCTACAGCTCATAGACTATTTTACCCTGCTTCCTATTCTAGACATTGGGCTATGTTTCTCCTATACCTAGCCTCAGCATCTTGCTTACCCCTCAGGGTCCTATTAGTAATACTCCATAGCTAGAACTATTAGGCATTAACTGCTTCCCCATATAAGGTAACTAACTAAGTATTCCTACTCTACTTACTACAGAGCTAGTATAAGTATAGGGGTATCCTATCTCTAGCCCCAGCTATAGATATACAGTATTATTCCTTACCCTAGGGATGTATTTACCTTTCACTTTTTATTAAACAAGGCCTTAACTCACTACACTACCTCCATAGCTAGGATACTACCACAATACCCTTAAGTACTATTTTAGTTCAATAACTAGGCATAGTTACAAGCTATATAGGACTAAAGTGTAAAGGACAACTCCTCCAGCGATACAACTGATGCTCATCTTATATTGGGGATTTTAGGGTAAATTAGGATGGAAGAAGATACACAACTCCTTTAGAGGACTCAAGAGGTGTACTTTGAGCAAGGAAATGGTGTGCTGAAGGTTTGTGGGAATAACTCTCTATTCCTAAGGTGTATACTTAAGATACTCTATAAAGAAGAAAGAAAGGAAATACAGGACTGCAAGATTTCCTTCTCTTTTATACCAATTACTAAGAGCACTATCTCCCTTCTAGAACCGTCTCTATAAAACCTGTTTTATCTACATGACCCTTTCCTATATGTCATTCAATCTAAACACTGTTCTCATGACCTCTGTAAGGCAGATAGCTAAACATAAGTGACCATACATGACCAAGTGATAATTCATGATTCATAATGCAGAATTCCAAAGAACATCATTGACAATAGGAAACATAAGGAGAGTATAACAAGTAGGAAAGTACATGACCATGGTCAATTACAGTATCCCCCTCTTTAAGCTAGAACTCCTGTGACAGCTAGGAATACTTCTTCTTTCAGCTAGTTATCTCTCACATTCTCCACTATCCAGCACAATCTTTCCCTAAGATTTCAAAGCCAGATACATAGGGGCATTAGTGGGTAATACTGGTACACTGCTGAGTCGCTCTTAACAGTCTCTGGTGGTACCTCAGGTAGGTGTTCCTCCTTGATCTCTAGGAGCTGGGGATTGATAGGAGCTATTGGTATTGGTAGGGGGGTGCATCCACTAGGACTGGCATATACTTTTGACATTGGTGCATAGTGCCAATAAGGTTTATCAGGGTCCATCTTGATTACTGGTAAACCAAGGGGTGATATAGGGGAAATAGGTGGTAAGACCTGTTCCTCCTATTGCCAGAACTGCTAGTTTAGGGTGAATTATGGCTAGGGAGTATAAAGCGGTAGCTCCTAGGGTTGGGGTTTCTCTCTGGGCAAGGCTAGTGCCCAAATCTGGTTTGTGACGGGTTTAAGACCTAATGCTATAGGGTCTTCAAGGGGTTCCTTCTTCACTATACTGTCTTCAGGGGAGGTGAAGATTCATCTATACTGGTCAAAAACAGGTACGACCATAGTAGGGGATGGGGAAACCTCTGTTATTTCCTCATCTATATTATAACTTAGGCTTATTGGGGAAGCAGTGGTAGAACTTATCAATGAGCTCCAGGGAGTGCTTGAGGTACTAGGAAGTCTCCTATGTAGGCTTATAGTAGCTGACCTATTTAATAAGGTAGCAAAGAGCACCACCTCAAAGGCATTTAGAGTTGAGAACACTCTCAACTTCGTACTCTCAATCTCCTTCAATAACAATCAGAGGAGGTAGAGGATTTTGATGGCCTAGGACTGGTTCATGTTTGCTTACAGGTTCTAGTAGAGAGATGTGGAAGACTAGATAGATCTTCATAGAGTGAGGAAGCTTGAGTTTATATGCTCAAGTTCTAACTCTTACTAGAACTTTGAATGGATATAGTCTTAGGTGATCAAGTTTCTTGAATGGCCTCTAAGTGGACAGATTTCTAGCATTCAGCTAAACCTTTTCTCTAACTTCTATCACAGGTGCTAGTTTTCTTGACTAATCTGCTGCTTCCTTCTAGCTTGCTTATGTATAAGCGATTTCTGCCCTGCATAAGTTATGCACTTCCTGTAGTCTGGTAGTGAGATGCTTGACACTCTCAGGGGTGTTCGACCTTCTCCTAAGGTTTATGTCTAATAAAAAGTTTGGGTGATATCTATAGTTTTCATAGAATGGGCCAAATTTGATAGTTACCGATACTTGGTTGTTATAGCTGAACTCTACAAGGGGAAGCAGGGATGCGCAATCATCCTGCTGGTAATGGTAATAAATCCACAGATATTGTTCTAGAACTGAGTTTGTTCTTTCTATCTGACCATCTGTCTAGGGGTGGTATGCCATACTAAGGTTGGTTTTGACTTTTAATACTCTGTACAGGGACTTCCAGAATTCCAAAACAAATTAGGTACTATGATTGGAGGTAATATCTTTTGGTAATCCATGATGTTTCCATATGTGATATAGGTACAGGGTTCCTACATCTTCGCTTGTTGCTTTTTCTGTTGTAGGGATGTAGTGCGCCATTTTGGTCAGGCAATCTACTACTACAAGGATTGCATCATATTCCTCGCTTATTGGTAATCCCAGTATGAAGTCCATGGATATCGAATTCTAGTACTTCTTGGGTATTTCCACCGGTGTCAAAGTGCTAAAAGGTACATATGTGACAGGTTTCGCTCTCATACATGCTTTGCAATGGCTGATGTATCAGCTGATATATCTCTGCAATCCTGGCTAAAAATAGTTCCTTATTACCAACTCATATGTTTTGGCTCTTCCCAGATGTCCGGTGGCTATGTGATTATGGTTCTGTTGGAGTACTTTCAGTTTTAGGTCTAGATCATTAGGGATACTGACTAGGTTATTATACAATAACAATCCTTCCCTAATCACGTAATGTGATAGTTCTGCATGCTTCAAATACTTTTCTCCTTTCTGCAGAGCCTATAGGATAGACTTTGTGGCAGGGTGATTATCATAAGACCTTTGGATTTTCTCTTCAAAACCTGGATTTCTCTCCACTTCTACCATTACTAAGAGAACATGCAGTTCTGGACTTGCTTGTGATATAGGGTCTAAGTGGTAGGGCTAGATGACTATCTATTCCTGATAAGTGAGGCATTCATGCCCTTTCTTTGGAAGATCTCCAGATCTTCTAGTTAAAGAATCAGGTTTTCCTCCCTATTTCCCTGGTCAATAGCATATCTGAAAGTTGAACCTTGATAGGAACTCAGACCACCTTACCTGTCAGTGACTCAATATTCTCTTGGTCATAAAGTATTCCAAGTTCTTTTAATCTGTTATCACTTGAACAGGGAATTTTGAGTATATAATATGCCATTCCCACTTCGAAAATATGAGAATAACTGCTAACAGTTCTTTATCATGCATAGGATAGTTACACTGTGTGGGGTTGAACTTCTTAGAAAAGTATACCACTGGGTACAAAACTTGTTTTTGGTCCTTATACTGCAATTTTTGGAAAGGATGGCTGCTGCCACATGATCCAATACATCTGTTTCTATAATAACCAGTTTTTCTAGGTCGAAGTATCTCAGGGTTGGCACTGATGTGAATGATACTTTGAGACTTATAAAAGCAGCATTTGCTTCCTTCATCTATTCGAATCTCTAGTCCTTTTTTAATAACTTTGTGATTGGTGTTACTACCCTTGAGTATCCTTTGATGAATCTTCAGTAGAAGTTTGTGAATCCTAGGAACATCTGAATATCCTTTACTGACTTTAGTGTTTCCCATCCAAGTACCGCTTCTGCCTTCTTGTTGTCTATGGCAATGGCTTCTGGGGAGATGATATATCTGAGGAATTTCATTTCTACAACATGGAATTTGCATTTCTCAGGTTTGCAATAAACTTTGTTTTCCCCTAGTTTTCTCAAAACTGTTTGCACATGGCTGATATACTCTTCCAGGGTTTTTGAAAAGATCAATATATTATCTAGATGGACAATATAGAAAATGTCTAAATGATCTTTTAAGATGTCATTGATGAATGCTTAGAACATTGATAGTGCATTTGTGAGACCAAAAGGCATAACCTTGTACTCATAATGACTATACCTGGTGTGGAATGCAGTCTTCCATTCCTCACCTTCTGCAATTCTGACTGAATTGTATGCCTATCTTAGATATAACTTAGTATAGATCTTTACTTCTTTCAACTGCTCCTGGATTAATGGCAATAGATAGCGATTTTTGATCATAACTTTGTTGAGTCCTCAATAATCCACACATAGGTAGAGTGATCTATCCTTATTTTTCACAAACAATATAGGTGCACCAGCTAGAGACTGTGACTCCTAGATGAATCCTTTCACTATGTTCTCTTTTAGGTACTTCCTTAGCACTTGTAGCTGTAGCTCTGATAGTCCATAGGTAGGTAACTATAGTAGTTCACCTCCTTCGATCAATGGAATCTTGTGATCGATTTTCCGATGTAGTGGTAAAGCATTTGCTTCTTCTTTATCGAAAATGTGTAAATATTCATGGTACTCATCTGGTACCAACTTTTCTAGCAGTATTTTTCCTGGTGCCGCCCTTCCTTGAGTGGATTATATAATACTGATGGTATACAGCTTACTGTCTTTCCTTGCTACTCTTTTCTCTAAGGGTACTGCTCCAATAGTGGTGACATCAATTCCACTTCTCCCCTCCTCTTCTAGGAAGGTGAGCTGATTTCTCCTGAAATCTAATTACACTTGATGGGGATATAGCTACCGTAATCCTAGCAGGATAGGACAGTCTGCTAACTTCATGATATAGAACAACACTTTTTCCTTCCTTGGTCCAACCTGGATTTCCACTTTGGTGATGTTGGTGATTTTTCTGCTACTTGCTTGTCTTCCATCAACAACTGTTAAGGTCCTTGGGGTTTCTAACTTTGACATAACAAAACTGTTTCTTCACATAAATGTTTTGTCCATAAATGTGAAACTAGTTGCCCCTATATCTAATAGGGCATAACACTCCATAGTGTTATTCAATGTTGCTTGGACTATCAAATATTCTCCTTCTGGAAACATTTCTGACTTTTCTGTTCTGGTAGCTTTCTGGGTAAGGTTTTTCCCCTAAGGTTTCCTTAGAGCTAGACAACTATCTAGTTGTGACTGTAAGAGTTTCCTGACTGAATTGTAACAGTTACCACTTTTGCACTAGTAGTCTTCGACTCTTTACTAGTTGCCTTCTTTGGACAGTTCCTGGTATAATGTCCCTCTTTTCTACAACTAAAACATAATCTTTTGTTCTTGGGGTGATCCCTCTCATCCTGAGTGACTTTTTCTTTTTCCTAATACTGTCCCTTCTAGTAATAGTTGCTGAACTTGTTCTGTTTCTTAAAGCCTTGCTTCTGCTATTCCTCCTGGGATTTGCTAGTAGGTTTTTCTTCCTTTTTTAGGACTAACTCAAGTTGACTTTCCAACTGGATACACAGTTATATGAAGTCCGAGTATGTTTTAGGGGGATCTCACTGGTGGGCTAGAGATTCATAGACTTTTCCTTTTAGTCCTTTCTTGAATAGGAGTATCTTTATCCTGTCATCTTCAGGTAGATTAGCATTAAATACAAGACCATCAAAGTCTGTATAATACTCAGACACGTTCCCCTTCTGTCTAAGGTTTTCCAACTACAAGTAAGGAGTATTGTCCTTATCTAGATCATCATATGTCTTCCTTAGGGCTTATTCAAAGGCTGACCATATTTCCTCAGGTGCTTTTCCATTCTTGGAGCTCTTCAGCCTCATGGCGTTGTACCAATTTTATGCTAGTCCCTTCAGGAATGATGCTGCCCACCTAATCTTGTGGTCTTCATTTTTAAATCTGTCCTTATTGACCTTAAATGTGTCTATACACCTGGTGATGAAAAGGTCTAGCTGCATACGATCCTTCCTATTGAATACTTAAGGGTCTTTAAGCTTTACTAGCCTAGGTATTTCTTGTCCTCGTTGTTGCTCCTTTTCCAGTTCTTGTTATAGGGTATCGATGTTTAGCGGGAGTGTGACTCGTTCTTGCCTTAGATTCTTAAGTTGTTCACTTTCTGGTAACTGTTCCTTCTTATGGGTTTCAATTTGTTGCTGATCTATAACTTGCTATTATCTTAGGTCCTTAATCTCTTACTCCTGATCAACACTAGAATTGTAGTACTCTCTAATCCAGTCTCTGATCCTTTGGTACTGGGTGATAGCTAGGGTCTTATTGAGATTGTAGATGTCTCACTAGAACTGTAGTTCTTCTAGGTCTTGGATAGGATATATCTCTTCTATATCCTTAGCTAGGTCTGGAAGCTTTTCCTTAGTAGACATTGACTAATACCTATACCTTTTTGCTGCTAGGAACTCATCGATACTAGGATTTAGGACAGCAAATAGGAGTATTCTGAGTTTGTCAAGCTGGACTAGGGTGACAGGGTGGTCCTGATGTAGTACAACAAGATCATCCTTGTACAGATAGAGAATAATCTTATCTTTGCTCTCCTGGTGTACTGGCTATGTCTGGAAGAATAGTGACTTCAACTGTAAGGTTGTCAACCTTAGATTTCCTAAGATGTTCAAGGAATTTGAGGTCAGCGTCCTCCAACTGTTCATCTAGCAGTACACTTGCTGTTACAGCATTGGTATCTAACCACAGGTATAAGCATAGCACTGGTGCTTTCCCTAGGTCTAGGGTGACTATTACCACTTATGGTATCCAGTACTCAGTGGTTAAAGTAGGTTCTATCTTCCCAATGGTTATTATAGTGATAGTCTTTGCAGAAGAATCTATGGATTCCCCATCACAGTTTCTAATATAGAAACCCTTTTTCCACTATGGCCTGGTTGCCTTCTCAAGCTCTTGTTACTCCCTAGTCTTGCAGCATAGGTGGTGGTCGATAGGGTTGACTTTGCAATAGCAGATGCTGCACCAAACTTTCTGAGCTTTTGCCGATCTCTCAGGAAATACCTTTAGTGGTGCTGGTCTCTGTGCTAGATTAACCTAGACCTCTAGGTTAAAATATACTCGGCGATTCCTCTTTTGGGTGGTAGGACTTAAAGGTCTTTGGGTTCTTCAGGAGGAAGCAGTTTCTTGTCTTGTAGCAGCTTGGTAACTTCCTTAATAGTGAACTGGGGTACCTCTCCCTGGGAATTCCAGTTAACTAGGGATAACATCTAATATTACCTAAACTCTCATGTATCTTCTTTAATGGTGATTTCTAAAAGATATAGTATAGTGTAAAGGATAACTCCTCCAGTGATACAACTGATACTCAGCTTATATCAGGGATTTTAGGGTAAATCAGGATGGCAGAAGATACATAACTCCTTTAGAGGACTTAAGAGGTGTACATTGAGCAAGGCAATGGTGTGCTGAAGGTTTATAGGAATAACTCTCTATTCCTAAGGTGTATACTTAAGATACTGCATAAAGAAGAAAGAAAGGAAATACAGGACTATGAGATTTCCTTCTCTTTTATACTAATCGCCAAGAGCACTACCTCCCTTCTAGAGTAGTCTCTGTAAAACCTGTTTTATCCACATGACCCTTTCCTATACATCATTCAATCTGAACACTGTTCTCATGACCTCTATAAGGCAGATAGCTAAACATGAGTGACCATACATGACCACATGATAATTCATAATTCGTAATGCGGAATTCCAAAGAACATCACTGATAATAGGAAACATAAGGAGAGTATAACAAGTAGGAAAGTACATAACTATGGTCAATTACATAAAGTCAAATAGTTTTTAGATGAACTAGCCCTTTATAATTCCCCTGTTCACACATTGCTAACTTTCACCTACAAGTTGCTAGGGCTAGTGTTTAGATAGACACTATAGCTTTACAGTTACCTATTAGGGTAGTACTGTTTGTATCCTTATCAGATATTTGTATTAGGGTTATAGGCTAGTAGTTTAAGCTTATGTGTATAGCCTTTACTATACTCTGGTATTCCTAATTATCCTGATATCCAAGGTTGATAGTGGTGGTATACCCTGATGAGCTTATTTATATTTGGGAGATAGTTAGGGCTAGGGTTACTTAGGACCTATAGATTGAGAAGGGATTCTGTTTAGCTATTTCAATTTCCTTATCCTGGTATTTACTATAGTAGACTACATTATCCCAGTCACCTCCTTATGATCATTTGGCATGGTTGAAAAAGCCTATGTCCTAGAAAGCTTCATTAGGGGTGATGATGAATTGAGGTTTAGATGGGGTAGGCTAGTTTATGAGAGATTAAGGTTAGGAGTTTGCAGAGGCTATAGGGCTCTACTCAGCTTTAATAATAGGGATAGGGATATAGATTTGTTGTGATATATTTTAGTTTTGGTAGTATACAACCATGTAATATTTGCTTATTTTTTAGCTTAATCTATGTTCTTTGAACTAACCTCTATCCAAGGCCATATAGTGATTGAATAAGACCAACATTACATATGGGGAGGAGTAAAAGTTACACTAATTTGGAGAAGAAAAGGGAAAACTGATTTTCATAATAATCAGTTGTGGTGTTGAGGAGACAGTAGGAGCAGGGTGAAGAAGAAAGAAGAGGATTTCTAGTTCCCTAAGGTTACTGATATATAGGCAGGGCATTGAACAAACGTAATTACATATAACATAGTCATATAATAAAGGAGCAAACTCACAAAGCCCTGTCAAGGTAACCCTTTGTAATGGATTACCCTATATGGACATATAAGTCTTAGTAAAGATACCTTAGGTATACTTTGGAAACATTACTGAGTAAACTCAGATATCTTAGCTAAATGAAAGCTCAACCAAAAGGATAACTTTCCTACAAGTTCAGGGTTGACTTCAAGTATAAAGTAGGAAGAATGAATATATTCTTTAAGGCTTGAAGATAACTCAATAGCTTTCACAATGGTGATTGCAGAGAAGGCAAGGTAGCTATATGTTAAAGACAGAAGGAAAGAAAAGACAAAGACTCAAAAAAGACATACGCTTAAATACCCCTTCCTTTACCTGAGATAACAAAGAGTTGATAAATGAAATAGATATAGAAAGAACCATTTATAATATAGACTATCCTTTAATTCCTAATTGCCAAAACCTGTAGAAGAGTCTGGAAAAGAAAGGCCATGATTAGTACTTGATTTGACTATAATCACCTAATACCCTCATAGGCCTTACTCATATTTGGTGCTAGTCTCTTGTGATATGAGTCTGATTGCCTGATCATGACCTCATGGCTAACTATGCCAATGTCATGTCATACTGATAGCTGATCATGTAGTAACTGTGGGGTTGACTTCCTATGCTTAGTCAGGGCTAATGGTAAATCCAAACTATACCACACTATACTCTGAGGTCATGTGATAGAGGATCGTCTCTATATCGCTTAACACAATAGTGAAGGAATAGAGATAGCAAACTCATATATTGATAATTTAAGCATAACCTCTATCATAGCATATCATCTAGGTACCAAGGACAGGACCACTTCCAGTGTTCATAACACCCTTTATATAGCAATAAGAAAGAAGAGGTTTGCTGTTACGGGAACCTCTCCATGAGTTCCATGTGCCAGTCGGCTATCCTACCCAACATCTTAAATCAACTCGGAGACATGAGCTGAAGATCAGGTAACTTGTCCACAAGGCAATTCTCCTTGTTGTGTACGGTGTACCAATCTCTATCTGAGATCCAACATGAGAGTGATTGCTTCTTGAGGTCCGATACCTAAGAGACAAAGGCTGGGGATCAGGAACTTGCAAACTAGGCAATTCTCAATATCGTGTACAGTGTACCAATCTCTATCCGAGATC
>JABYPW010000921.1:0-19317 GCA_016880775.1 Phymatotrichopsis omnivora
AGGGATTTGGGAGGGATCCGTACGTTTTTCCGGTGATGGCCTTAGTGAATTTGGCTGCTGACGGGGTGTGTGGTTATCTTTAAGGCATTGCAGCCGCGGAAACCATTCGTGAAATCCAGAGCATAGGTGTCATCTCCAAGAGCAAAACACTTCATCCTCAACGAGCAAGAAACGCTCCGTTTCGGACTCTCTTCAATTTCCGCGAATGTGGACAATAAACCCTACACGAGATATATCTGCGGCCGTTCCGGATTCCATCAAAGCCGGCGTGGGGTCAGTCATGTGTTACTTCTCTTACAACCTCAACAACTACCTCACCCCCGTATCGCCGCTTCCACGGCAACCCAAGACATCTGCCTAGTTTTCATCAACACCGATGCCGGCGAAGGCAGTGATGACTCAGATCTGCATGCCCAGCTCAACGGTGATGATCTTGTCCTTGCGGTAGCATCAAGTTGCGAAAACACTGTCGTAGTTGTACACACTGCGGGCACATCTTCCGGAGTAGAAAAGCGGGAATTCACTAGTCGATGTGTTATTGGCGGGGAATGAGGAGGATTACGCGTTGATCTGTTGCTTGAAGAACCAGAGATGGGAGCCTCGCGGCGGGGCTTCGAGGAGGGGTTGTATGTTGGTTGTGGGTGTTTCGATAAGGTTTGTGTCACCTGCAGCTAACTTCAGGTTTCTTGTGCTGAGTTTTGGAAATTAGTATAAGATAACACGGCCGTATGAAGGGTTACCCTGACGGCGCTTAGCGAGATAGCTCCTGTGTTATGCGACTATGTCATATGCTCTTAATTGAGTGCGACGCCCCGTCCGTATATCAGTGAACTGAGGGAGGACAAGTAAAGTATAACATAACACCCTGCTACTCCTACACCAGCTTCCAATACTTCTCCTTGAACCTTCACTGCCTTATATCTAACCTTTCCTCCTACCCCTCTCCATGCCCACTAGCTTTAACCCTACCTATGTACAACACAACTATCATACCTGCCAGCTCCACCTTCTACCCCCCAACTTCACCTAAATCAAAAACATGGCATACCTGTACATCACATCCGTGAATATCACTGTTGGGACATACTAATATGGACCTGGAGGGCTACTTCATAGTTCAGGGTCTGTGTTAAGTATAGGGGAGGGGACGGAGATGGGGGTACAGTGTTGTAGGGAGAGTTAGTAGGGTGGAGGTTAAGGTGCGGAATAGGGAGTGAGAGAGAGGAAGGAGGTGGTATAGCTGTATATTGAGTATTTGCAAGATAGCAATATTGGTAGCTGTGCTATTTTCTCCTCTATATTGGATTTGCTTTGTTTTTTCCTACTACAGACATGTCCCTACTTGTTTTCCGCAGCTTGCAGTGGCGATGTAAAGGATAACTCCTTCAGCCATACAACTGATACTCAGTCTGTATTGGGGTTTGGGGGCAAATCAGGATGGAAGAAGATACACAACTCACTAGAGAACTCAAGAGGTGTACATTGAGTGAGGCAATAATGTGCTGAAGGTTTGTAGGAATAACTCTTTATTCCTAAAGTGTATACTTAAGATACTGTGTAAAGAAGAAAGAGTAAGAAATACAGGACCACGAAATTTCCTTCTCTTTTATACCAACCGCTAAGAGCACTGCCTCCCTTTTAGAGCAGTCTCTGTACAACCTGTTTTGTCCACATGATCCTTTTCCATATGTTATTCAATCTAAACACTGTTCTCATGACCTCCACAAGGTATACAGCTAAACATGAGTAACTATACATGACCAAGTAATACTTCATGATTCATAACATGGAATTCCAAAGAACACTACTGACAATAGGAAATATAAGAACATAACAAATAGGAAAGTACATGACCAGTGTTTATCATAGGTGACAATGTAATTCCCTTGGGCTAACTTTAAAAGATTTCCAGCTCCGTCAACTATATGGCTTTAACAAAATCTCTATAATCTCATACAACTCATAGGAGATGGCAATATTCATGCTACCCTGTCAGCACCTGATTTACTATGGTGTGGTCAAGAAGAATTTGATTGTTCTGTCTAGGGTCGCCGCACTGGAGTCACAACTACCCCCACCTGTAACTGAAGCCCAAGTACCTATCACTGAAGCCTTGCCCACCCCCCCAGAAGTCCTTGAGTCTCTCAAGGACATCTAAAAACAACAAAAATTAACTGCAAGGGATCTCAGGAAACTGTGTATAATTACCTCCTCATCTACTACCCTCCCTACCCTATAATAGCCCTAGGATGCTCAAACATAGGCACAAGTCATCTCCAAAAAATAGAACAAAGGTAGCCCAGTCACCTAGAAAGACCTTCTCCTAACCACCCTGCTTTCTATCCTACAATATCCCATATGCTGCAACTGAGAAATAATTGTCAATATCAACAAACCATCAGCCTTCAGTAAGGATACTTATATTCAGATCTGTGACTGAGTTAATTTAGCCCTACATAAAGTTAAAGCACATTCGTTCTTGCGTTTTCCAAGATGCTATATAATGAACCATGGTCATGTACTTTCCTACTTATTATGTTCTCCTTATATTTCCTATTGTCAGTAATGTTCTTTGGAATTCTGCGTTAAGAATCATGAAGTATTACTTGTCATGTATGGTCACTCATGTTTAGCTGTCTGCCTTACAGAGGTCATGAGAACAGTGTTTAGATTGAATGACATATAAAAAAGGGTCATGTGGACAAAACAGGTTTTATAGAGACTGCTCTAAAAATGAGGCAGTGCTCTTGGTAGTGGGTATAAAAGAGAAGGAAATCTTACAGACCTGTATTTCCTTTCTTTCTTCTTTATACAGTATCTTAAGTATACACACTAGGAATAAAGATTTATTCCCACAAAACTTCAGCACATCGTTGCCTCACTTAATGCATATCTCTTGAGTTCTCTAAAGAGTTGTGTATATTCTTCCATCCTAATTCACCCCCAAACCCCGATACAGACTGAGCATCAGTTGTATTGCTGAAGGAGTTATCCTTTACACTATACTGCATCATTCAGAAATCACCATCGAAGAAGATACATGAGAATTCAGGTGACATTGGATGTCATCCCTACTCAACTAGAACTACCAAGGAGAGGAACTCTAGTTCACTATTGAGGAAATCACCAGGCTGCTACAAGACAAGAACCTGCTTCCTATAGAAGAACCCGAAACCCTTCAAGTCCCATCCCCCAAAAGAGGAATCACAGAGTCCATTTCAGTCCACAAGTCTAGGCTAGGCTAGCACAAAGACGAAGTATCACTAAAGGTATTTCCTGAGAGACCGGCAAAAGCTTAGAAAGTTTGGTGCAGCATCTGCTATTGCAAAGTTAACCCTATCAACCACTACGTATGCTGCAAGACTAGGGAGCAGCAGCAACTTGAGAAGGTAACTAGGCTATACTGGAAAAGGGGTTTCTGCATTAGAAACTATGATGGGCAGATCCACGGATTCTTCTGTAAAGACTACTGCTGTGATGACCACTAGAATGACAGAACCTACTTCAACCACTGAGTACCAGATACCGCAAGTGATAACGGTTACCCTAGACCCAGGAAAAACACCAGTCCTATATTTGTACCTGTGGTCAGATACCGACGCTGTAACTGCAAGTTTCCTACTAGATCAGGAATTGGAGGACGCTGCCCTCAAATTCCTAGAACATCTTAGGAAATCTAAGGTTGACAACCTTGCAATTGAAGTCACTATTCCCCCAGATACAGCCAGTACACCAGGAAAGCAAAGATAAGATTGTTCTCTATCTGTACAAGGATGATCTTGTTGTGCTACATCAGAACCACCCTGTCACCCCAGTCCAGCTTGACAAACTCAGAATCCTCCTACTCGCCATCCTAGATCCTAGTATCAAAGCATTCCTAGCAGCAAAAAGGTATCGGCATTAGTCAATGTCTACCAAGGAGAAGCTTCCAGATCCACCAGAGCACATAGAAGAGGTATACCATATCCTAGACTGAGAAGAACTATAGTTCTAGTGAGATATCTACAACCTCAATAAAACCCAAGGTGTTCCACAGTACTAGAGGATCAGAGACTGGATTAAAGAACACTACAATTCTGGTATTGACTAGGAGCAAGAGATCGAGGACCTAAGATAATAGCAAGTTACAGATCAGCAACAAATCGAAAACCTTAAGAAGGAATATGTACCAGAAAGTGAACAACTTAAGAGTCTGAGACAAGAATGGGTTATACTCCAGTTAAGGATTGATACCCTAGAACAAAAACTGGAAGAGGAGCAACAACGAGTGTAAGAAATGCCTAAGTTAGCAAAGCTCAAGGACTATGAAGTGGTCGATAGAAAGGATCGTGCTCAGCTATACCTGTTTATTACCAGATGCATATATACCTTCTAGGTCAATAAGGACAGATTTGAGGATGAAGGCCACAAGATCAAGTGGGCAGCATCATTCCTAAAGGGACCGGTGCAAGAGTGGTACATTGCCAGAAGGCTGAAGAACTCCAAGAATGGAAAAGCACCTGAGGAAATATGGTCAGCCTTTGAAGAAGCCCTAAGGAAGGCATATGACCACCTAGATAATGATAATATGCCTTACTAATAGTTGGAAAACCTCAGATAGAAAGGGAATATGTCTGAGTATTGTGCAGACTTTGATGGTCTCACATTTAATACTAGTCTACCTAAGGATGATAGGATGAAGATACTCCTATTCAAGAAAGGACTGAAAGGAAAAATCCATGAAGGCCAGGCCCACCAGTCAAATCTCCCTAAGACGTACTCACAGTTTATACAACTATGTATCCAGTTAGAAAGTCAGCTTGATTCAGTTCTCAAAAAGGAAGAGAAACCTACCAGCAAGCCCTAAGAGGAACAGCGGAAGCAAGGCTTCAAAAAACAAAGCAAGTTCAGCAAATACCACCAGAAGGGACAGCATCAGGAAAAAGAAAAGATCACTCAGGAAGAGAGGGATCGCTGCAAAAACAAAGGGTTGTGTTTTAGTTGCAGAAAAGAGGGACATTATACTAGGAACTGTCCAAAGAAGGAAACCACCAAAGAGTCAAAGACTACTAGTGCAAAAGTGGCAACTGTTACAATTCAGTTAGGAAACTCAAAGAGTCAGAACTAGATGGTGGTCTAGCTCTGAGGAAACCCCAGGGAAAAAGCCTTACCTAGAAAGCTGCCAGAACAGAAAAGTTAGAAATATTTTCAGAAAGAGGACATTTGATAGTCCAAGTAAAGTTGAATAACACTGTGGAGTGTTATGCCCTAGTGGATACAGGGGCAACCAGTTTCACATTTATGGATGAAATATTTGCGCAGAAAAATAGTTTCACTATGTCAAAGTTATGAACCCCAAGGAACTTCACAGTTGTCGATGGAAGACAAGCAAGTAGTGGAAAAATCACCAAGGTCGCCCAGGTAGAAATCCAGGTTGGACCAAAGAAAGAACAAGTGTTATTCTATATCATGAAGTTAGCAGACTGTCCTATCCTATTAGGATTGCAGTGCCTACAGCACCATCAAGTGCAATTGGATTTCAGGAGGAATCAGCTCATATGCCTAGAAGAGGAGGGGAGAAGTGGAATCAATATCACCACTATTGGAGCAGTACTATTTGAGAAAATGGCAACAAGGAAAGACAGTAAGCTGTATGCCATTAGTGTTACAGAACCCATCGAGGAAAGGGAGGCACTAAACACAATACCGCCAGAGGAATTGGTACCAAAGTAATACCATAAATATTTGCACTTCTTCGACAAAGAGAAAGCAGATGCGTTACCACTATATCAGAAAATCGATCACAGGATTCTACTGATCGAAGGAGGTGAACCACCATGGTTACCTACCTATGGACTATCAGAGGTACAACTGCAAGAGCTAAGGAAGTACCTAAAAGAAAATTCAGCGAAAGGATTTACCTAGGAGTTGCAGTCTCTAGCTGGCGCACCGATATTGTTTGTGAAAAAGAAGGATGGATCACTCTGCCTATGTGTGGATTACCGAGGACTTAAAAAAGTCACGATCAAAAATCACTATCCATTGCTGTTAATCCAGGAAACATTGGAATGGTTGAAAGAAATAAAGATCTATACCAAGTTATATCTAAGACAGGTGTAGAATTCAGTTAGAATTGCAGAAGGTGAGGAATGGAAGACTGCATTCCTTACTAGGTATAGTCATTATGAGTACAAAGTTATACCTTTTGGTCTCACACATGCACTAGCAACGTTCCAAGTATTTATCAACGACATCCTAAAAGATCATTTAGACATTTTCTATATTGTCTATCTAGATGACAAATTGATCTTTTTGAAAAACCTAGAAGAACATGTCAGCGATGTGCAAAAGGTCTTAAGAAAACTAGGGCAAAACAAAGTTTATTGCAAACCTGAGAAATGCGAATTCCATGTTGCAGAAACAGAATTCCTCAGATATATTATCTCCCCATAAGGCATTGCCATAGATAACAAGAAGGTAGAAGCAGTACTCAGATAGGAAACACCCAAGTCAGTCAAGGACATTCAGATGTTCTTATGGTTCGCCAACTTCTACTGGAGATTTATCAAAGCATACTCAAGAATAGTATCACTAATCACAAAACTATTGAAAAAGGACCTAAAGTTCGAATGGACGAAGGAGGCAAATACTGCTTTTATAAGTCTTAAATAAGCATTTATATCTGCACCAACCCTGATATACTTCGACCCAGAAAAACCAGTTATTTTGGAAATGGATGCATCGGATAATGTGGTAGTAGGGATCCTTTCCCAGAAATTCCAGCATGAGGATGGAAAGCAAGTTTTGCACCTAGTCCTATACTTCTCCAAGAAGTTCAACCCTACGCAATGCAACTACCCTGTACATGATAAGGAAGTGTTAGCAGTTATTCTTGCCTTTTCAGAGTAGGAACAGCATATCACATACTTGAAGTTCCCAGTTCAAGTGATAACAGATCAAAAGAACTTATAGTATGTCATGACCAAGAGAATGTTGAACCACCGACAAGCAAGGTGGTCTTAGTTCTTATCAAGGTTCAACTTCTAAATATTATATCGACCTGGGAAACAGGGAGGAAATCCTGATTCTTTAACCAGAAGATCTGGAGATATTCTGAAGGAAGGGGATGAATGTCTTGCTTATCAGGAATAGGTGATGATCTAACCCTATAACTTGGACCCTGCATTGCAAGCGAGCACACAGCTGCAGGTCCTCTCAGCAACAGTGGAGGTAGAGAAAAATCAAGATTTCGAGGAGAAAGTCAAGAGGTCTTATAACAAGGACCCTGCTACAAAGTCTATTGTGCAGGCCCTGTAGAAAGGAGAAAAATCTTCAAAGCATGCAGAACTGTCAGATTACATGATCAGGGAAGGATTGTCATTCTATAACAACCTAGTCAACATCCCTGATGATCCGGACTTAAAACTTGAAGTACTCTAACAGAACTATGATCACATAGCCGCCGGACATCCTGGAAGAGCCAAGACATACGAGTTGGTAACAAGAAACTATTTTTGGCCAGGATTGTGGAAGTACATCAGCCAATACATCAGTCACTGCGAAGCGTGTATGAGAGCAAAACCTGTTAGACATGCACCCTTCAGCACTTTGAAACCCCTTGAAATACCTGAGAATCCCTGGAATTCAGTATCCATGGACCTTATGGTGGGATTGCCAACAAGCAAGGAATATGATGCAATCCTTGTAGTAGTGGATTGCTTAACCAAAATGGTGCACTATATCCCTACAATGGAAAAAGTGACAAGTGAAGATGTAGTAACCCTATACCTACATCATATATGGAAACATCATGGATTACCAAAGAATATTACCTCTGACCATGGTACCCAGTTTGTTTTGGAATTCTGGAAGTCCCTGTGCAAAGTTTTAAAAACTAAAAGTAATCTAAGCATGGCCTACCACCAACAGATAGATGGTTAGACAGAAAGAACAAACTCTATTCTAGAACAGTATCTGCAGATTTATTGCCATTATTAGCAGGACGATTGGGCATCTCTGCTTCCCTTGCAGAGTTCAGCTACAGCAACCAAGCATTGGCAACTGCGAAAGTTACCCCATTCTATGTAAACTATGGATACTACCTACACTTTGTAATAGACATAGACCATAGGCGAAGGTGAAACACCCCTGAAAGTGTCAAGTATCTCGATACTAGACTACAGGAAGCGTATAACTTATGCAGGGCAGAAATCGCTTATGCATAAGCAAGCCAGAAGGAAGTGGCAGATGAGTCAAGGAAACTGGCACCTATGATTGAAGTTGGGGAAAAGGTTTGCCTGAATACCAGGAATTTGCACACTCAGAGGCTATCCAAGAAAATTAATCACAAAAGACTTGGTCTGTTCAAAGTTCTAGCAAGAGTCAGAACTTGAGCATATAAACTCAAGCTTCCTCACTCTGTATAGATCTATCCAGTCTTCCACATCTCTCTACTAGAACGAATAAGCAAACATGAACCAGTCCCAGGCCATCGAAATTCTCCACCTCCTCCTATTATCATTGAAGGAGATCGAGAGTACGAAGTTGAGAGTGTTTTCGACTCTAAACGCTGTTGAGGTGGCACTCTTCACTACCTTGTCATATGGGTCAGCTACTCCAAGCCTACTTGGGAGCCTTCCTACTACCTTAAGCACTCCCAGGAGCTCATCGATTATTTCTATCACTGCTTCCCCAACAAGCCCTAGTTATGATGGAGATGAGGAAATGACAGAGGTTTCCCCATCCCCCACCATAGTTGTACCTGTTTTCGACCAGTATGGATGAATCTGCACCTCCCCTGAAGACAGTATAGTAAAGGAGGAACCCCTTGAAGACCCCCTAGCATTGGGTCTTACAACTGTCATAAACCAGAGTTAGGCACCGGTATCGCCTAAAGAAAAGCCCCAACCCCAGGAGCCACCGTTTATGCTCCCCAGCCATAGTCCACCTTGAACTTGCACTTTCAGCGATGGGAGGAACAGGTCTTACCACCTATTTCTCCTATATCACCTCTTAGTTCACCAGTAATCAAGATCGACCCTGAGAAACCCTATTGGCAGTATACGCCAATGTCGAAAGTATCCGCCAGTCCTAGTATATACACCCCCCTCCTGGTACCAACAGTCCTTATCGATTCCTAGCTCCTGGAGATCAAGGAAAAACACCTACCTAAGGTACCACCAGAAGCAGCTGAGGTTAATTCAGCAGTGTACTAGTATTGCCCACCAATGCCCCTATATATCTGGCTTGGAAATCTTAGGGAAAGATTGTGCTGGATAGTGGAGAATGTGAGAGATAACCACCTGAGAGAAGAAGTATTGCTAGCTGTCACAGGAGTTCTAGCTTAAAGAGGGGGATAATGTAATAAACCATGGTCATGTACTTTCCTACTTGTTATGTTCTTATTATATTTCCTATTGTCAGTAATGTTTGTTGGAATTCCATGTTACGAATCATGAAGTATCATTCAGTCTTGTATGGTCACTCATATCTAGCTGTCTACCTTGCGGAGGTTATGAGAACAGTGTTTGAATTGAATAATGTATAGAAAAGGGTCATGTGGACAAAACAGGTTTTATAGAGACTGCTCTAGAAGGGAGGCAGTGGTCTTGGCAGTGGGTATAAAAGAGAAAGAAATCTCGCGGACCTATATTTTCTTTATTTCTTCTTTACATAGTATCTTAAGTATACACCTTATGAATAAAGAGTTATTCCTACAAACCTTCAGCACATTGTTGCCTCACTTAATGCATATCTCTTGAGTCCTCTAAAGAGTTGTGTATCTTCTTCCATCCTGATTCACCCCCAAACACCGATACAGACTGAGCATCAGTTGTATCGCTGAAGGAGTTGTCCTTTACATGCTGCCACAATAACCCTACTACCATAACTCCTACTATGATAGAAACTGTCACTGCAACAGTAGTCATTGCCTACCGACCAGTCATCACTAAAGCAGTTGGCAAGTTTAGTGAAGTCAAAGGAATCAACTGTAACTATACATGGAAGAAGTACATTGTCCATACTGTTCCAACTACCACTGAACTCAACACTGTATGACAAATATCTGACCTCTATCAGGAGATCGAATGTTATAACTCTGGTGTTACCCTACCATGACCCTACGCTGGCTGACATATAGCTCAAAAATAAACAAATAGAATCACAGTTGCTGTCAAGGACAAGTCCTTCAGCAATACAACTAAGCCTTAGTCTGTATCAGGGTTTGGTAGGTAAATTAGGATGGAAGAAGATACATACTCTTTAGATGATTTTAGAGGTACTATTATAGATGACTGTACCAGGTGGTCAACCTATGTACTAGGACATGCGTAAAACTTGTTCTAGGTTAAGTAGAAGGTATGTCAGAAATTGTGATCATCTTATAAGCCACAGAACCATGTGATAAGTGTTGTCACCACTGAGCCCTAACTAAGTAATATGAGGTGTTGACAATAAAACATGCATGAGATCGGACATATACAATTGATAACAAGGTTTGTGTGATGAACCGTGGTCATGTACTTTCCTATTTGTTACATTCTCCTTGTATTTCCTATTGTTAGTGATGTTCTTTGGAATTCCACATTACGAATCATGAAGTATTTATCAGTCATATATGGTCACTCATATTTAGCTGTCTGCCTTATAGAGGTCATGAGATCAGTGTTTAGATTGAATGACATATGGAAGAGGGTTATGTGGACAAAACAGATTTTACAGAGACTGCTGTAGAAGGAAGGCAGTGCTCTTGGCAATTGGTATATAAAGAGAAGGAAATCTACATAGTCTTATATTAGGCCCATCTAGAATCTTTATCCCCCCGCTACCTTGGGGTGAAGGTCCTCCTTGTCAAAGCCCACACATTAGTCTGGTCTCTCTTTTCTTGAGTTCTGACACCTTTCTGACCGTGCTAAATAGAGCTTAGTGTGACACTTCTTTGGTAATGATACTGAAGATACATCCTTGTCCCCTCTTAACATGTGCCTGAGGCCTGACCATGCTAAGCAAGCAGGTGGAGCAGGCACCCGTTAGTCGACCCAGATTTAAGTGACATTGCAGTCTAGGATCATACTGCCATACTATATCACTTAAGCAAGCCGACCGCTACTACCACGACAATCTCAGAGTTCCTAGGAGAGCTATTTAGGCTTTCTAGAGTATCATATTCTATGAACCAAGGATGCAGTGGTGTCTGACCCCTCTTTCTCTCGGTCGCATCGGGTGACCTTTTCCTTTTCTGTGATAAGTGACTAGACGATTCAAATGGTAGTTCTGAGGAGGATAATAAGTGATTTAACCTTGCAGCTTTCAGGTAACAGTGTTTAGGCACTGATCTCTGTCAAGCCTATTATCGTATCTGTTGGTCGGGTTTATGGTCAGGGGAAGAGGAGGATTTCCTTTGTTCAAAGGATAATGCGAATGGCAGGAGCAGTAGATTTCCTTTGTTTTTAGCCATGTCACTGATTTTATTTCCTCTTTTCATAGCTAGACCATTTGATTAAGTTTGTACTAGTAGGCACCTCAATATGGGAAGAGTGTAGATAGCTTTTTAGCTTAATGGGAATAGAGGTTCCATGTAGTCGTATATAGGGTAAGGATAGTCTAGTGGTAGCCATATAAAGGGTTACCCTGACGGTGCTTAGCGAGATCGCTCCTGTGTTATGCGACTATATCATATGCTCTTAATTGAGTGTGATGCCCCATCCATACATCAGTGAAACTGAGGGAGGACAAGTAAAGATGGTCTAGTGGTATGGCTGTCCTGGTGTTGTTGTACAGTAATACACAATGTACTAGGTACAAATCCTGCTTACCCTATTCCATACTATGAATTACTGGTTAGTCATGGGTTTTGTAGCATAAGCAAGTTTTCCCTGACCATGCAAGGTTACCTAATTACTGGTTCAGTCCTTGTAAGTGAATGTGACTGATGACCTCAATGCCTATATGAAGGGTTACCCTGACAGTGCTTAGCAATGTATCGCTCCCTCTCTTAATTAGGCCATCCAATTAAGTTCGCATTTAGTGCTGCCTACTAGAGAGTGTGATCGATGGAATAGAGGTTCCACATAGTCTAGTATTTTCCTTTCTTTCTTCTTCATATAGTATCTTAAGTATACACTATAGGAATAAAGAGTTATTACCACAAACCTTCAGCATATGATTGCCTTGCTCAATGCGCACCTCTTAAGTCCTCTCAAGAGTTGTGTATCTTCTTCTATCCTGATCTACCCCCAAACCCTGATACAGACTGAGAATCAGTTGTATCACTGAAGGAGTTGTCCTTTACACTATACTGCGTCATTCAGAGATCACCATCGAAGAAGATACATGAGAGTTCAGGTAACATTGGATGTCATCCCCAGTCAACTGGAACTTCCAAGGAGAGGCACCCTAGTTCACTATCAAGGAAATCACCAAGCTGCTAAAAGAAAAGGACCTGCTTCCTCCAGAAGAACCCAAAGAGCTTCAAATCCTACCCCCTAGAAGAGGAATTGCAGAGTTCATTTCAACTCAGAGGTCCAGGCTAGGCTAGTACAGAGACCATTATCACCAAAGGTTTTTCCTGAGAGACTGGTAAAAGCTCAGAAAGTTTGGTGTAGCAACTGTGGTTAGAAAGTTAACCCTATCGACCACCACCTATACTGCAAGACTAGGGAGCAACAGGAACTTGAGAAGGCAACCAGGACACAGTGGAAAAAGGGTTTCTGTATTAGAAACTATGACAGGCAAATCCACAGATTCTTCTGCAAAGACTATCTCTATAATGACTATTAGGATGACAGAATCTACTTCATCCACTGAGTACAAGATACCACAAGTGGTAACAGTCACCCTAGACCTAGGAAAAGCACTAGTACTATGCCTGTGCATATAGTCAGATACCGACACTGTGATAGCAAGTTTTCTGCTATATGAGGAATTAGAGGACACTGCCCTTAAATTCCTGGAACATCTTAGGAAATCTAAGGTTGATAACCTTGCATTTGAAGTTATTATTCTCCTAGACACAGCCAGTACACTAGGAGAGTGAAGATAAGATTGTTCTCTATCTGTACAAGGATGATCTTGTTGTACTACATTAGAACCACCCTATCACTCCAGTCCAGCTTGACAAACTCAGAATCCTCCTACTCGCCATCCTAGACCCTAGTATCAATGAGTTCCTAGCAGCAAAAAAAAAGTATAGGCATTAGTCAATGTCTACCAAGGAAAAACTCCCAGGCCCACCCGAAGATCCGGAAGTAGAATACACTCTCTAAGGCCTAGAGAAAATACAATTCTGTTGAGACATCTATAACCTTAATAAGACCCAAGCTACTATACAGTACCAAAGGATCAGAGACTATATCAAAGAACACTACAATTCTAGTGTTTATCAGGAGCAAGAGGTAGAGGACATAAGATAATAGCAAGTTACACATCAGCAATAAATCAATAGCCTAAAAAAGGAATGGGTACCAGAAAGCAAACAACTTAATATCTAAGGTAAGAATACATCACACTCCAGCTGTGGATTGATACCCTAGAACAAGAACTGCAAGAGGAGCAACAACAAGTGTGAGAAATGCCTAGGCTAGCACAGCTTAAGGATCCTGAAGTGTTCAATGGAAAGGATCTCACCTAGCTAGACCTGTTTATCACTAGGTGTCTAGATACCTTCGAGGTCAATAAGGATAGGTTTGAGGATGAAGGCTATAAGATCAAATAGGTAGCATCATTCCTAAATGGACTGGCATAAAAGTGGTACAATGCTAGGAGGCTGAAGAACTGCAAGAGTAGAAAAGCACCTGAGGAAACATGGTCAGCCTTTGAAGAAGCTATAAGGAAGGCATATGATGATCTAGATAAGGATAATACTGCTTACTGGTAGTTGGAAAACCTCAGACAGAAGGGGAATGAGTCTGAGTATTGTGCAGACTTTGATGGTCTTGTATTTAATGCTAATTTACCTGAAGATGAAAGGATAAAGATACTCCTGTTCAAGAAAGGACTGAAAGGAAAAGTCTATAAGTCCATAGCCTACTAGTCAGATCTCCCTAAGAAATACTCAGAATTCATACAACTGTGTATCCAGTTGGAATGTCCACTTGAGCCAATCCTGAAAAAGGAAGAAAAACCTACCAGCAAGTCCCAAGAGGAACAGTGGAAGCAAGGCTTCAAGAAATAGAACATGTTTAGCAACTACCACCATAAGGGACAATACCAGGAAAAAGAAAAGATCACTTAGGAAGAGAGGGATCACTGTAAGAACAAAGGCTTTTGTTTCAATTGTGGAAAAGAGGGACATTATACTAGTAACTGTCTAAAGAAGGAAACCAGCAAAGAGTCAAAGACCACGAGCACGAAAGTGGTAACCATTACAATTCAGTCAGGAAACTCTAAGAGTCAGAACTAGATGGTAGTCTAGCTCTAAGTAAAATCCAGGGGAAAAGCCTTACCTAGAAAGCCGCTAGAACAGAAAAGTCAGAAATGTTTTCAGAAGGAGAAAATCCAATAGTCTAAGCAATATTGAATCACACTGTAGAGTATTACGCCCTATTGGATATAGGGGCTACCTGTTTCACATTTATGGATAAAACATTTGTGTAAAGAAATGGTTTCACTATGTTAAAGTTATGAACTCCAATGACCTTGACAGTTGTCGATGGAAGACAAGCAAGCAGCGGAAAAATCACCAAGGTCACTAAAGTAGAAATCTAGGTTGGACCAAAGAAAGAACAAGTGTTGTTCGATATCATGAAGTTAGTGGACTATCCTATCCTATTAAGATTACAGTAGCTACAGTACTATCAAGCACAATTGGATTTCAGTAGAAATCACCTCACCTTCCTAGAAGAGGAGGGGAGAAGTGGAATCGATATCACCACCATTGGAGGAGTACCCTTCGAGAAAAATCACAACAAGGAAAGACATTAAGCTATATGCCATCAGTATTACAGAGTCAACTAAGAAAAGGGAGGCACCAGAAACAATACTCCTAGAGAAGTTAGTACCAGAAGAGTACCATGATTATTTGTACCTCTTTGACAAAGAAAAAGCATACGCTTTACCACTACATCGAAAAATCGATCACAGGATTCAACTGATTGAAGGAGGTGAACCACCATTGTTACCTACCTATGGACTATGAGAGGTACAACTCCAAGCGCTAAGGAAGTACCTGAAAGAGAACCTAGCGAAAAGGTTCATCCAGTAGTCGCAGTCTCTAGCTGGTGCACCTATATTATTTGTGAAAAAGAAGGATGGATCACTCCACCTATGTGTGGATTATCGAGGACTCAATAAAATCATGATCAAAAATCGCTATCCATTGCCGTTAATCTAGGAAACATTGGAATGGTTGAAAGAGGCAAAGATCTATACCAAGTTATATCTAAGATAGGTATACAATTCAATCCGAATTGTAGAAGGTAAGGAATGGAAGACTGCATTCCACACCAGGTATAGTCATTATGAGTACAAGGTTATACCTTTTGGTCTCACCAATGCACCAGCAATGTTCCAAGCATTTATCAACAACATCCTAAAAGATTATTTGGACATTTTCTGTGCTGTCTACCTAGATAATATATTGATCTTTTTGAAAAACCTAGAGGAGTACATTAGCCATATGCAGACAGTTTTGGGAAAACTAGCAGAAAATAAAGTTTATTCCAAACCTCAGAAATGCAAATTCCATGTCATAGAAATGGAATTCCTCAGATATATTATCTCCCCAGAAGGCATTGCCATAGACAAAAAAAAGATAGAAGTAGTACTAGGATAGGAAACACCGAATTCAGTAAAGGATATTCAAATGGTCCTAGGATTCGGAAACTTATACACAAGATTCTTCAAAGGAAATTCAATAGTAGTATCACCAATTACACAGGTATTGAAAAAGGACCAAAAATTCAAATGGAAGGAGGAGGTAAGCACTGCTTTTAAAAGTCTTATAGAAGTGTTTACATCAATGCCAACCCTGGGACACTTTGATGCAGAAAAACTGGTTATGGTGGAAACAGACATATCTAATCATGTAGTAGTGGGCATCCTTTCCTAGAAAGTATACCATGAAGATGGAAAACAAGTTTTGCACCCAGTGGTATACTTCTCCAAGAAGTTCAACCCTGCACAGTGTAACTACGCTGTACATGATAAGGAACTGTTAGCAGTTATTCTCGCATTTTCAGAGTGGGAATGGCATATTGCATACTCAAAATTCCCAGTTCAATTAATAATAGATGACAAGAACTGGGAATACTTTATGACCAAGAGAATGTTGAGTCGCTAACATGCAAGGTGGTCTAAGTTCCTATCAAGGTTCAACTTCCAGATATGGTATTGACTAGGGAGATAGGAATGAAAACCTGCTTCTTCAACCAGAAGATCTAGAGATCTTCCGAAGGAAGAGGATAAATGTCTCACTTATTAGGAATAGATGATCATCTAACCCTGCAACTTAGACCCTGCATTACAAGCAAGCTCACAGCTGTATGCCCTCTCAGCAAAGGTGGAAGTGGAGAGAAATCAAGACTTCGAAGAGAAAGTTAAAAGGTCTTATGACAAGGACCCTGCCACAAGGTCTATCCTATAGGCCCTGCAGAAAGGAGAAAAGTCTTCAAAATGTATAGAACTATTAGATTATATAATCAGGGAAGAATTGTTATTGTACAACAACCTAGTCAATATCCCTGATGATCTAGCCATAAAACTGCAAGTACTCCGACAAAATCATAATCATATAGCCGCCGGACATCCTGGAAGGGCTAAGATATATGAGTTGGTAACAAGAAACTATTTTTGGCCAGGATTGCAGGAATACATCAGCCAATAGATCAGTCATTACAAAGTATGCATGAGAGCGAAACCTGTTAGAAATGCCCTAGAATTCGATATCTATGGACTTTATAGTGGGATTGCCAACAAGCAAGGAATATGATCCAATCCTTATTGTAGTGGATCACCTAACCAAAATAGCGCACTACATCCCTACAACAGAAAAAGCAACTAGTGAAGATGTAGCAATCCTGTACCTACATCATGTATGCAAGCATTATGGACTACCAAAGGACATTACCTCCAATTGTGGCACCCAATTTGTTTCAGAATGCTGGAAGTCTGTATGCAAAAGTCTTAAAATTAAGAGTAACCTCAGTATGGCCTTCCACCCATAGACAGATAGTCAGAAAGAAAGAACAAACTCAGTTCTAGAATAATATCTGCAGATTTATTGCTATTATCAGCAGGACGATTGGGTACCCCTAATTCCTCTTGCAGAGTTCAGCTACAATAACTAAGCATTAGCAACTACGAAAGTTAGCCTATTCTATGCAAACTATGGATACCACCCACATTTTGCAATAGACATAGACCTTAGGTGAAGGTCAAACACCCTTGAAAGTGTCAAGCACCTCACTACTAGACTATAGGAAGCACATGACTTATATAGGGCAGAAATTGCTTATGCATAAGCAAGCCAGAAGGAAGTAGTAGATCAGCCAAGGAAACCAGCACCTGTGATAGAAGTTGGAGAAAAGGTTTGGCTGAATGCCAGGAATCTGTGCACTCAGAGGCTATCCAAGAAACTTGATCATAAAAGACTTGGTCTATTGAAGGTTCTAGCAAGAGTTAGAACTCGAGCAAATAAACTCAAGCTTCCTTGCTCCATGAAGATCCATCTAGTCTTCCATATTTCTCTACTAGAACTAACAAGCAAACATGAACCACTCCCAGGTCATCGAAATCCTCCACCTCCTACAATTGTCATTGAAGGAGATCGAGAGTACGAAGTTAAGAGTATTCTTGACTCTAAATACCTTCGAGGTAGCGCTCTTCCCTACCTTTTCAAATGGGTCAGCTAGTCTAAATCTACCTAGGAGCCCTCCTAGCACCTTGACTAATCCCAGGAGCTCATCGATGAGTTCTACTACCACTTCCCCAACAAGCTGAAGTTATAATAGAGATGAGGAAATGACAGAGGTCTCCCTATCTCCTACCATGGTCGCACCTGTTTTTGACTAGTATGGATGAATTTGCACCTCCCCTCAAGACAATACAGTAAAGGAGGAACCCCTTGAAGACACTCTAGCACTGGGTCTTAAAACCATCACAAACTAGAGTTAGGTGCTGATCTTGCCCCAAGAAAAGCCCTGACTACAGGAGCCACTACTTTATGATCTACAGCTATAGTTTACCTTGAACTAGTAGTTCCAGCAATGGGAGGAACAGGTCTTGCCACCTATTTCCCTCATATGACCCCTTGGTTCACCAGTGATCAAAGTGGACCCTGAGAAACCTTATTAGCTGTATGTGCCAATATCGAAAGTATCTGCCAGTCCTAGTGGATGCACCCCCCACTAGTACCAATAGTTCCTATCAATCCCTAGCTCCTGGAGATCAAGCAGGAACACCTACCTTATGCACTGCTAGAGATAGCTGAGAGTGACTCAGCAGTGTACCAGTATTGCCCACCAATGCCCTTACATATCCAGCTTGGAAGTCTTAGGGAAAGATTGCACTGGATAGTGCAGAATGTAAGAGTTGACCACCTAAGAGAAGAAGTATTCCTAGCTATTGCACAAGTCCTAGCTTAAAGACGGGGATACTGTGATGGACCATGGTCATGTACTTTCCTACTTGTTACATTCTCCTTGCATTTCCTTTTGTTAGTGATATTCTTTGGAATTCTGCATTACAAATCATGAAGTATTACTAAGTCATGTATGGTCACTTATATTTAACTGTCTACCTTGTGGAGGTCATGAGAATTGTGTTTAGATTGAATGATGTATGGAAAAGGGTCATGTGGACAAAACAGGTTTTATAGAGACTGCTCTAGAAGGGAGGCAGTGCTCTTGGCGATTGGTATATAAAGAGAAGGAAATCCACATGGTCTTGTCAGGCTTCTTCGATCCTTCAAACTACCCCCTACATTTTAGTTCTCAGCTATTAGTATCTATATCGCATCGTCAAACGTCGTCAAAATGCCCCCGCGGCGTTCGCAGTCTACGCAGCCCCCCCCCGTCCCCTCCACAGCCCCACAAGCAGCAAAGGATGAAGCCGCCGCCATCAAAGCAATGTTTACCTCATACGAGGAATCAGGCATTTCCCAAGCAATGCGCGAAGAACCTGGAATGGGAGATGTACTCTCGATGCACACCGCTCCCCTCACAGGAGATTTGTACATCAGATACAAAGACCTCCAGTTCTACGAAAGCACACTACCCACTCTCCTGGCCTCAATCAACAAAATCCAGGAAGCGGTTACTGCTATCGCCGCCGGTCAACAGTCACTCGAAGCCCGCTTCGATGAACTTGAGGCCATCACCACCCGCAACACCACTGCTACGG
>JABYPW010000922.1:0-19283 GCA_016880775.1 Phymatotrichopsis omnivora
TCCGCTACTTGAGGCCTGTCTCGGCACCTCCAGCGACACTACATGTACATTACATACGACCAACCACCGTGTACGTAAAGTATTCCTATACATCTACATTTACCGGACTTGCATGCTTCATTATCCATTATCTATTAAGTACATCGAAGCTGCTTACACATTCGCAGCCGATGCGTACATTGACCACTAAAATCTCCCGAATCTTGCGCGCGTGAGTGTTCTGTTTCCTTTGCGCGGAGCGACTCCTGAGTGGCCGGCGGCTCTTGGTGGGGGATGCATGTGGGATGGAACTTGTCCTCTACATATGTAGTGGAATGAAGAAGAGATGACGTGTGGGGTTAGAAACCACACATATGGGTATGTTCCGGATTCCTGTCTGCAAGACAGAAAACAATCTCGAGTGAGATCTGGTGGAGATTAGAGATCATGAGATCCCGGGAGGTACATTTGTCCACTCAAGGCTGCTGTGTAATTCCGCAGCGAATTGCGATTTATTCCATACGCCCTCTATATCTCCGTCCCTGTCACTGGCTGCTGCCCGGGAACCTCGGGGAAAAAGGGGTAAACTTCCTGTCTGTAGCTACCGTTGACATGTACTTTATCGGGAAATTTAGGATTTCAATGCCAGATATGATGGGAAGGAATCTTGCTTTTTTGTGCTTTTTCTGACGTCTATCATTGCGTCTTACTTTTGCCTCTCGTTACCGCTATTTTACCTTGTCTTCGCGTCCATCGTCCATGGATGAAAGCTTAGGCTGATGTTCGGGGGAATGGAGTCTGACACTTTCACCCACACTCGGTCTTTTGAGACTGTCGCAGCCATCGTTCCCCGATATTCTTGTTAACCGTTGCAATTCTCTTCCCTCTGTGTATATACCATGGCAAATGCGCGCAACTCTCCCGTTCGTCTCTCCGGCGATTGCAAATCAAAAACAAAATACCTCAGGCGTCCCTCACTACCGCAAACCCAAACCGAACCCAATCTCACCCTTCCCCCCTAACTAGCTGCCCCCCACAAAACTTGCATCGACTTCCACCAAAAGAAAGAATCCAAACTCTTCGAAGGTCTCGGTTTGCATCGCCCTACAGTCAACCGTCCCAAACCTTTCCAACCAACCCCTATCCGCCCTACACGCCCATCTTCCCGAGCGACCCTCGCACTTCGTGCAGTACCGTCCTTGGCGCGAAATAAACGACCATCGTTGACACTTCCGGAGGGTCACATGCCAGCATCGTCACGGCTACACTTTCCAAAAAAAAAACATGGAAAAAAAAAAAGGTACTTCGAAAAAATAATTCCTTCCCTTCGAACAAAATATGCCGAAGTAATTATTTCCTTTTAGTGAGCCCACGGTGTTTCGAATAAGAGCCCGCGGGACCGGGATCGATCGCGATGTACCCCCCGCGCTGCATCCAGGAATAAAATGGAATAAAAGAAATTAGATGAAAGGGATATAAACGGGCTCTCTGGCACATGATTACTCTTCCCGTCGGAACCTTATCACCATGCATCACTCGCGTGGAAAAGCTCGTTAGCTATAAGCGAGCTCTTCTGGAGGAAGCGAGGGTGGAGGGAGAATTCACTCGGCGACGTTATGAAAAGCGTATCAAACGATGATCATGACGAATTGCAGACCTCAGATTGATCAATTATGTCCCAGTCCTAAGCAACCATCTTGACGTATTGATAATATCGGGGATTCCCCATCAACGGGCGGCTTTACTAGTTACTACGCCATTCCAACGCCACCCCGCATAGTATTACTTTTTTTTTTTTTGTCTATTGCATTGTCACGTTGCTTCCCCGCATTGAAGAAGATTAAGCTCTGGGTTGTAATACATTACTTGGAAAGGAAACTGTAGTGGTGGTCACAACGTAACCTCATTCACAATCGTTAGTTACTGGTGGCTTCCCTCAGCCGCATTAAGCTCCCACGCGAGAGGGAAGTAAAACAGGGACAAAGAAAGCGGGGTGTCGATAGCTACGGTTTTCAGCACCCATTTGCAAGTTCCCAAGCTATCTTCTCCGCATTTCTGGATCAGGGTCCAAACGATTTTTTACTTTTTTTTTTATTTTATTTTTTTTTGGGGGGGGTAGTTACAAGTACCCGTAGAGTGCCCTACAATTCTCAATTTACGGCCAGTAAGAGACACCTGGCTGGCCTTACCCGAGGTTACCCAGCCCAAACGCGTTTCGCCAAGCGACGACTGTGGAGCCACGTACTGCCTTGTGGGGCGAAAAAAGAAATCGTCTACATAGGCATAGGCAGAAAACTCTCAGTGGACCAAGCTTGCCGACAAGCGAGTGACCACCATGAACCAAAAAAAAAAAAAAAAAAAAAGCAATGTATTAGCGATTGAGGTTTTGGCAGTGAGTATCCAGTAGGCAGAATAAAATTGATACACATACCTGGGAGATATTGAGGCTCGTGCCTCGCGAATACTCTGCAGATGATTGAAACAGGCGAGCCCTGGAAAACGTTAACGACACCGCAAACGTAGCAAAACAAGGGTTTTTGTCTCTATTTTTTATTTCTTACTTTATTTTGCCCGGTTCTAATCGAAATCCAGGTCTTTTTGGATGGGGAAGTGCGGATAGTGAAATGAGGAGGTCGAAATAGGCGTTATGTTTTTGTTTTCGGCATTTTCATTTTCGCGTGTTTTCCGTACTGGGCTCGGCGAGGGTGGATTTGGTACTCAGTACATACGTATGTACCCGTAAATCCACCTTCGAAGCGTTGCATTTTTAGCATGTGAAAGCGGTGACTTCCCGTTAGTTCGTGCATAGATACGGCGTGCATAGATACGGGGAGCGAGACTCCTAATCCAGTGTACTATCCTCTCCTTATCGCCACGACTCAAGGCTCTCGGAAGCAGTGCATAAAACTCCTCGTTTTTACAACCATCAGAGAATTATACAGTTATGTCAACGAATTATGCAGTTAGGTCAACGATCAATCCCCTCAGTCTGCCCATAACTCAATCACCATCTCCCCGATTTCTTCTCGGGCTATAACCTACAAACAAGAATCACCTTCATGTTCAATCACTCGCCCAACTCCTCTCTACGGGGAATTTTAAATCCGGCCGGTGAGACTGGGGCCCTTGGAGAACCCGTTCACTGCGGGATAATCCCGATTGGATACCCTGGGTAGATCTGGAGATCAAAGCTTGCAGGCGTGGGCAAAGAATTTGGAGGGTGTGCTTTGGTGCCACGTACCCGGTCGTTAGTATGATTACGAGGGGCGAGAGAGTCTCGAGGCGGGATTACGCATCGGGGAAAAAGAATTGATCGAGCTGGAAGACTGGACAAGGCCGAGGGTGCGGTAAGAGATGACCGCGGACGGCCTAAGGGAAACGAGAGAGGAGGGGAAGCAAAACGATCGAAATGTTTCTGGGATGGGCTTGCGGGAGTGCGGAGTGGCTGCGGGGTTGCATTGTGGGACTCGGGCGGGAGTGGTCGAGGAATTATCTTGTTTTTTTTTTTTTTTCCTTTTTTTAGCAGAGAGCAGGACTGAAGGGAAATTAGGTGTAGATATCCCAGGATAGCGAGGTACGGGTTTAGGAAGAGGACTCTATAGAGAAGGATTTTCCTACCTGCGGATGAGTGCGAACGTTCGGCGCATGACCGGGGTAAAAAATAACTGTGGCCAACTTTTTTTCTTTTGGAGTTCGAAAACTTTTGCCGGCAGACGTCGGTAACGAACTGCCATAACAGTTCCAGATACAAGGCTTACCAAACTTGCCCCTCAACAGCATCCACCAGCTCAATTTAGCGATGGGCTGATACCCAGCTGCGGAGAAGCTTTTTCACCTTTGTTCTGGGAAGGAGATGCGGCACTTAGTTCTGGTATTTGCAATGTAATTTCTTCTTCTCTCGAGTGCTCAACACATGATCTGCCCTCCACACAATGACGTTCACACCCGCCGGCGAGGGAGCGGTAAACGTTGTTACGGTAGTCCTGCAGCAGCAATTGCGACATCGCTCATGTTTCAGTGGACAGTGCCCTTGAAAGGCAAGTGCGCTAATTGCGGGAATCTCGAGGATACGTCGTCGAAGTTGAGCAGACATCGCGACCGCGATTCCGACAAATTCTAATGCAGGGTTATTTCTGCAGGGTTTTCACGATGTGCGGGTGGGGAAGTTGTGTTATTGTGCGTAGACCACTGTGGACGCTCGTGCGTCATGATTACAACCGGCTGCGAAGTGGAGGATTGAGGCCGCATGCGATGTAATGTGATGTGAAGATCATGGTGCTCTTGTACGTGTTCGTGAACATTTCTAACGGTGCATGGGCGTCGCCGACACCAGGCGGACGGGGTTTGGTGAGGGGATGGTGGGAGTGTAAGTTTGCGTGTTTGGGGTTGCGTGCTTGCTGGCTCAAAAAAAAAAAATTAGAGTTCATGCAGGGACACCCCCACGGTAGAGCATTTTTGGTGTTGACTGTGAGTAGTTCGAGACTGCCCCGCAATGCGAGTGATATTTTGTGATACGAAGAACTTTGTATCTCACCAGATAAATTCGAAGGAATACTGAAAATATATATATATGATAGCTGTTACCATTATACAGCGCACATTTCGAAAAAAAAAAAAAAAAAAAAAAAAAACTTAACCAATATCCATGAAAGAACCTAAACCGCGAGAACCGGAGAAATGTATTTTATTTACTCCTCCCACCTGGTTTTTATTTTATTTTATTCTTTTTTTTTTTTTGGTGCGGAAAAATAATTTTTACCTAATCCGTATTCACGAAGAGCAGCCTGTCTTCAAGAACGAAGAAATATTACTAATGGCCGATCAGGAAGTCAGTGTTTGGGTTTTCCGGGTTCGGAGAGTGGTTATGCAGATATTGGAATTTAGTGTGGTGCAGCAGCAGGTACTAGAAGGAGTTGAGGGCGAACTGCGAGGCGAATTCAAGGGAACGGTTCGGCATTCTGATATATCGACAGTAGGGTGGATTTTTCTTTGAAAATTGCTATAAGGTGCACATTGCGGGCTTCGTAGGCGTCGTATATGTGGGTTGGATCTTTGACTTTTTCGGCTTTTTCTGTTTTTCCATTTTACGACGGCCCTTTTCCTCCCTCTCTTCACGCAACTTCAAAACCTCCTGACCAGTCAAAACCCGAACCCAGCTTGACACGTGCTCATTAGATTTGGTAGCTTTAGGAGGTTGTATTGCATATGAACTTGTTAGATAGTTCTAGCATGAATTTCGAGATCGGTAATTGAAATTTCTGCAGCATGCGAAAATTTAGCAATAACAGCGCAGATATCTTGGACCAGGGCGCCAATTTTGAGAGTATTTACTGCATGAAGAGTTTGCTGCTGTAGTGTATGCCTTGAGTGTTAGTCGTACGTTGGGGACAAAGAACTGGTGATTTTTAGTGTTACTGGTGCAAATGCTGTAATTTGCTTCGAACAGGATGGGAAAATAGGAATGATTCCACCACATTTCTCATACCCTCGGTCCTATTGTTTGTACGTCCTACCTCACGGAACTCACAATAACAATTCAGAGCCAAAAGCACACATGCAAAATACCAATATATATTGTGAGAAGACGGTATCTTGATCGTTGTTGTTTTTCTTGTTCATTTTCTCATACATAACATGCGAAAAACAAGTAATATAAAAATAACCCCCTTGCACATTCGCGACGAGCCACACCGAAAACAGGGGGTATTTGGTGGCAAAGCAACTCACGTCACAGCGTGAATGTCACGCTTATTAATTTCCAAACATATGCCTTCATTTTGTTAGTAGTCAATCCCATTCATACCAACTTCAGATGGTCAACATACATTGCTTTCGCCGCGGAAGGAACCGTACGAATACGAGTGATGTTGTATCAAATGCCTCCACCCCCTAACCCCCATAAGCAGCTCCATATCGTTGTTTGAAAATAGCAAAGATCTTGTTCGGTTTTCACAGCTGGAAACCGTTTTCGTGTAAGTAACTTCACAGCCTATGGCACTATAAATTCCCAGGATATTTATCTTTACATATATAATTCTATGAGTTGTCTCACACATGCCAAGATTTGTGCCATTCAGAATTGTATGCAGTAGGGGTAATACGCAGAATGCTAACAGTGGCATTGAGGATTGTGCATGATAGCTCTGGACACTAATTGTGGCTTCAGGATTGTACCTGGTAGGGGTAATTCACAGAATCTATATCTACTATTATCCACCCTTGCAGAATCTCCATGTACTATTACCTTCCTATTTGTATAACCCATGATTCCTACACTATTCCCTGCACCCCTGCACAGCTTTTATACCATAGCCTACTTCTAAACTAATCTACTATATTAGCAAGAAGGTGAGAGAGTATGCAAGATCTTCTACACTCCTAGAAATTTACATACTTCCTATGCTCTCCATTCCTCTTAATTCAAAATTTAACACAGTAACTTTTGATTTCTTTTAATACTACATTATAAAATAGTTAGACTTTGGAACTCAGATAGAGTTTAGTACACTATACACAAATTTTGATTATTATCATAAAGTCTTCCTCCTCTACACCTACCTATCTAATATACTTTATACCTCTAGCTATCTCCTACTAACATTTGTTAGTTAAGTAGCCTCAATTATTTTCCCTCTACCTAATTTATTTATGACCTACCTACCCTCATATCACAAGCTCATTAGCAAAATATGGCTATGGTACCTAGTTACTCCTATAGTATGTAAATTAGCTAGGACCTATACCCTAATCTATAAACTAGCCTAATATACATAATGGTAAGGTGAGACAAGATACTAATATGAGATATACTTAGTTATGCATGTATTATTTTACCTAGAAACTTGATTTATATTAGGCTATAACATATGGCACTATGAAGTAAGACATTACTATAAAGCTAGATGATGCTATACAATAATGCAAAATTATATTTCCTTCATAACTACATATTACATTATAGGGGAAGAAATATTAGTAGGTAAATAAAACCTGGCAAAAAATTCTTTATTCACAGATTAACCAATTTCTAAATAATGAAAGTATTATTTTTAGAAATAGGTAAAAAATACTATCTTAAAATACCCCCTACCCTTAAGTAGCTATAAACCCCCCCTACCCCTTTAAATATAAAGACATTTGTAGAGCATAATTATTTAGCTATTAGGTTTAGATTTTGAGGGTATTAGAGGTGTAGTAGTAATAGGGTCCCTAGAGGCCTTATAGGATATATTAATGCTGACCTATATCTATATGTTAGGAATGATAGGGCTATAAGTTAAAGTTTCAAATATCATCTTATTTTCTCTATTATATTTTTGAACATTCCTAAAAGATATACTACCCTTTCTCTAGCCCTATGACAATGCTAAAGAAATTTTTTTTTTAAAAAAATTCCTTAATAAATACTAAGTATAGCCCATATCTCTATAAGTCAACTTAGGTATCTATTGTTACAAGGGTAGGAGGGTGTATTAGGTAGATAGAGAGATTTTAGGGGATATAGAGATTTAGAGAGATACTGAGATATCTACTAATAGAGAGGTTTCAGAGGAAGCTAGGTGTAGGGATTTCTTCTTTTGCCTTCTTTTTTTTTATTTTTCTGTACTTCTCTTTTATCTTTTTTACTAAGTAAGATCTAATCTTAGCCCTAGTCAAAACCTTCCTACATAATTTAATACCCTTTACTCCTACTTTTATAGTATCATTCTTCTTTATTCTTTATTCTAGTTTTAACTAGGGGTATAGTTTTAACCCCAGTGGTAGAAAATTTATACATTAGAATTTGGATTCCTTCAGTCACTATTATATAGATAGAGCATGTACACTCAATTAAGAGTAAAGACATAGTCATATACATAAGAACATCAGGACATACCTTTATCTACTAAGCAATATCACAGTAATCTTCATCCAGATATTGTAATTATCTGTTGCATTTACTTACATAGACTTAACCCGTAATTAGGGAATAATATATTATTGGGGAAAACTTACTTACACTATAAAACCCATGACCAACCAGGAATCATAGTATTAAGGAGTGGTGCAAGTGGGATTTGAACCTATGACATTGCATATTACTACACATTGACACCAGGATAGCTATACCACTAGACTCTCCTCCTAAAAACTTACACATCTATTAGGTTACTCTTATATAACTTATATAATATAGTCTTCATTGTGGTCACCTTTATCAGAGGAAACTCTTATAACTTTGTATAATATATTTACATCACATCTTTTAGAATCTTAAATTTTCTAAATCCTGAGCTCTATATCAATTTTTTTTTTTTTTTTTTTTTAGCTATTTTCTTATAGTCATGTAATTTATAATATTTACACTATAGAATACTAGGAGAGATAGAAGGACTAGGAAAGAGGGAAAAAAAGCAAAATTTTGATTAGGATATAGTTTAAACTCTAAATAGATGTTCAGACTTAACTTATCTAATGTAATATCAGATATAGTAATAATAAGGAATCTGTGAAATAGTATAGAATTAGAGCTATATTTTAGGGTAAAGGTAATATAAATCTATAATCACATCTCTTTTATATATTACAATATTAAAACTATATGCTTGGAGATATTATCTATTATCTCTAGTATAGTAGTAGAAAAAATGATATTTAAATTGTAGGGTTTACAGGATTTTGTGTATAATATATCACTTATTACCTTTTTATTATATAACCTATAGGGAATAGCACTAAATTAATAGCTAGTATATTATATTGTAACTATATCTAGTAAATAACAGTTCAGTTATATGGTAAAAAATTAGTAAGGGGATAAAATAACTGAAAAGGGTAGTTACTACAAGGGCCCCTTACAATAAGGGTTTATTCAATCAATATTTTTTTTTATTTCAATTTTATATATTTATTTATTACTATATATATATTCTCTACCTATTAAGCCATATAAAGGGTTACCCTAATGGTGCTTAGCGAAGTTCGCTCCTGAATATGTGGCTATATTATAGGGCCTTAATTAGCTGGTACACCCTACCTGTATTACAGTGACTAATGGAGGACACATTCCTCTCTACCTATTAATGTGTAATTCTATGGAATGATTTTTTAAAATATGATGTTGTTGGAGCTTAACATTTATTATAAGATTGAGAAAAATTTATTGTTGCTGAGGGTAGATTAAAGTTGTCTAGCACTATAATGTTATATGTATAATTAGTCATATAGATAAAAAGTCTTAGGGGTACTAGTATAATAATTTCCCTACTTTATCTTCAACACTATTTAATTTTGTATAGACTAGAATCAACTCTTTAAATTAGGATTATGCTATAAGTAAAATAATATAAAGTTGATAGCTATGAGCTATGTATTACTAAAGCTCTTAAAGGCCTTTAGGATAGTACCTTTAACTCACTACAAGATGCAGTTAATGCACATACAATTCCAAAGTCCACTCTTGGCTATAGGGTAAGTGGAAAATAGGTATCTCAACATAAAGCTTATAAGGAACCACAATTATTTACACAAACTATAGAGTAGGCTATAGAAAAGTGGTGTCTGTTATAAACACCAGTAGTGGTCATGTCAGTATTACCTAGCCTATGCTATGATGGAGGTTGTATTTAGATTGTCAACATTTGGATATTGCTGTCTTTACCCTTTACCATTGTATTAAGTACTCTGAAGTATGATCCTCTATCATATGACATCGTAGCGTGGTGTGGTATAGTGTGGCTTTGCTGTTAGCCCTGACTAGCTATAGGAAGTTAGCCCTATAGTTACAACATGATTAGCTATCAGCATGATGTGATATTAGCCTAGTCAGCTATGAGGTTATGATCAGGTGATCAGACTTATATTGTGAGAGACTAGCACTAAATAGGAGTGAGGCCTATCAGAGTATTAGGAAATTATAGTCAAATCAAGTACTAATCACATCCTATCCTTTCTGGACTCTTCTACAGGTTTCAGTTATTAGGAATCAAAGGATGGTCTAGATTGTTAAATGATTTTTTGGGGTTTCTATTTCATTTATCATCTCTTTATCATCTCAGGTAAAGGGATAGTATATAAGTACACATCTATTATGCCTTAGGTTTCTTTTTTTCCTTCCTTCCTTCTTTAGCACATAGCTTCTCTGTCTTCTCTGCAATCACTATTGTAAAAGCCTTTGAGTTATCTTCAAGGCTTGAAGAATATATTTGTTCTTCTCTCGCTTCCATTGAAGTCCACCCTGAACTTGTAGGAAAGATATCCTTTAAGTTGAGCTTATATTTAGCTAAGATATCTGAGTTTACTCAGTAATGTTTGCGAAGTGTGCCTGAGGTATATTTACCGAGTCTTTATATTCTATATAGGGTGATCTGTCAAAGTGTCAAAAGCTAGATAATTAGGGCTTTTAACTAAGGTTAGACCTACTACATAGTATAGTAACCTCTGTAGCACAAAAAGAATTCTAAGTATATGGAGGACTAGAAAAGGTAAGTAAAAACTAGCTTACTTAATTCCTCAACCACTATCCAAACCTTGCTACAAAATATAGTTCTTATTTAGAGGACTTGATCTTCCCTTAGTTCTTATTTAGACTATATATATGTATATATAATAAGTAATAGAATAATATGGGATTATTTCTAGAAGCTTTGTAAAATTATTTGCAAAAATAATGTACAGCTATACTAGATCTTTAATGTTAATGAAACAGGTTTCTTAAATATGATTTCTAGTTATGTGAAGGTGATATACTAGAAAGGATCTAAAAATCTATCAGTTATACAATATATGATATGTGAAATAGTTATAGTAATTGAAGGAGTATAAGTAGCCACCTATCCAATTCCACTATTGTATGGATAGGGTGCATATATCCTGTAGAGGGCAAAGGTATCATTGTATACATAGGAGTATCAGGTATGTACCTTTATTCGCTGTGCTATTATGGTAACCTTCATATAGCTATTTATTATATACAAAGTTAATAATCATTATATAGGTTTATACATTAGTGTTGAAGGTATATATGTTATTGAGAAAGATTCTATATTTACTTACTCTCTAAAGGGTAATATTATGTGGTGGTTATCATCACATAGTGGTTATTGCTAATATATTACACACTTATCCCAATAGGATTGCATGATAGCTCGAGAGGATAGTTAGTGTACATTGGTAAAGTGCTAAGTTCAAGTTATAATTACTAATCTATTGCCAACTTTCTCTACCTTGCTTCACTTAAGCTGTAAACCTCAGAGTATATTGTAGTGCAGTTCTTAGTATTGAGTAACCAGCATGAAGGTCTTACTAGTGGTGAAGTATAGTCATGGCAAATGTTATCTGCACATGAAGGTTTATCTTGATGATCTGCAACACAACTTGTATATTAGTCATGCAGGAGTTCTCCTTACTATGTAGGATAGATAGGTACCTCCTCAATAACTACTTGTCACTACCTAGTATTTAAGGTTGGTGACCTGCTAGGTTAAAGCTCTAAAGGCCCCCATCCTTAACACTTTAGAATTTAAACATATATCGCTTATCTATAAGGAAATCGAGATAAACAACTATGGTATTATCCTTGCCCAAACCCCCTACTAGCTCACTTCAAGGGACAAGCTCATTGGTAAACCTACCTATTCAATTATTATAACTATTATTCTGAACAACAACCACCACTATATTTCCCAAGGTCTTTCCATCCTTAACAAGACTTAAATGACTAACCCCTATATCACCTTTTCTAAGGCAACCCAGTGCTCTTGCTGTTATCACTTTAGTCATCATCAACTGAAGTATACCTTTTCCCCCTACTGGTAGATTTGTGCTATCCCCTATGCTACCCTTAAACACTACTGTGGCAACATAGAGTGCAAGTGCAAAGGATAACAATGTGAATATATAGTACTTAAGTATGCTAATGCTGCCTACCCAGCTAACGATCCCCTCTACCCTGTTTACCTGAAAGCCTTAACTAATAATAATAAGCTACTGGAGAATCTGTGTACTTTAATATAAGAGGGAATAGAGACTTATAGCCCCTTAATATTTCATTTTTTTGATGCTTCTATTATTCTCTTAGTATTTAGGTACTCAGTATTTTGTTCCCTATAATAGATTTCTTTTCTGGATTTCCTTCTTCTCTTATTTTTATTAGATTTGTATATACTTATCTCTTCTTACTCTACTAGTTACTGTAAGGTTTACCTCAGTAGAAAGGAGTAGGAGGGTTATAGTATCTTCTTATTCATATATAAGTACTTCAGTTTGTCCTACCATAGGTATTGTTGGTGGTATAGTTTCTTTGTTATGATCTTTTCCTTCATTATTTTCCTTTTTAGTTTTTTAGAGGGAATAGGTACCACACTATAGTCTTATACTGCATATAGATAGCCTAGTAGTTAGTGTAGGGTAGGCTAGCTACAAAATTAAACTAAAAAATCATCATCTTCTCTGAAGGGTTAGACAGATAAGGAACTTCAGTATAAGTGGTCAACTAAACTTTTTGATCTATATATAAAGTAAAATATTAGTGATTCACTATAACTACTTATTATTAATAGCTATACCTTATATATCAACTTTGATTTTTTACAACTATTACCTTGAAAACAATATTATTTTTTACTCATTACCTTCCTACAGTATACACATCCCTTAACCTCTTGATATTATATTATTTAGCCCTCTTTACTACTACTATAGTACAGGAGTTGATAATATTATATAACTAACACATCAATTCAGGGGGTTTTATTCTATTATTGTTCATTCATATATGTAATACACATCTATAGCATCAAAGATTGTATATATATTTAAAGCTATAGTAAGTTTTCCTTTTTACCTAAAACTTATCTTATCTAAAGTTGAACAATGCCTTACTTCCCCCCTTACCTAACAAACTTTTCTAACTAGCCTTGAGCATATACTATACAGCAAGTATAAATTACATCTTTATACTAATCAAGCCTTCTCATTAATATATTTGAGAACAATCAATTTATACAATTGTTATACATTTCACCTATACTATTGAGGATACCTTAATATAATGAAATGTGGTCATATATTTTCCTACTTATTATATTCTCCTTACTTTTGCTATTATTACTATTGTTCATTAGAATTCTGCATTATAAATTATGAGATGTCACTTAGTCATATACTGTCACTTATGTTTAGCTGTCTACCTTATAGAGGTCATGAGAATAGTGTTTATATTGACTGATATATGGAAAAGGGTTATATAGACAAAATAGGTCTTAGAGAAACTGCTCTAGAAGGGAGGTAATGCAATTGGTAGTTAGTATAGAAGGAGAAATCTCTGTAGTCTTGTATTTCTCTTCTTTCTTCTTAGGGGCAAGGGCATGGTCTAGTGGTATACATGCTCTAGTAGCTGTTGTGTAATAATGTGCAATGTTGTGGGTTCAATTCCTACTCATCCCTTCCTATACCATGAATTATAGGTTGGTTTAGGTTTTATAGCTTTAGCGAATTTCCCTTACTATGCGATAGTCCTAAGAAGGGTAATCAGTGATTTGACCTGATCTCGCTTAGCAAGTTTAGCCTATTATCCTGTCTATCATAAGTGAATGCAACTGATAACCTCAATAGCCATATAAAGGGTTACTCTAATAGTGCTTAGTGAGAATGCTCCTATATAATATGACTAGATTATATGCTCCTAATCGAGTGTGATGTCCTGTCTGTACAATAGTGATCAAGGGGAAGCTAAAATACACTTCTTTCTTCTTAAGTTGAGGATGGTCTAGTAGCATAGCTGTCCTAGTGTCGTTGTACAGTAATATGTAATGTTGTAGGTTCAAATCCTACTCACTTTACTCTATACCATGATTTCTGGTTAGTTGTAGGTATTGTAACGTAAGCAAGTTTTCCCTGACTATACATGGTTGCTTAATTACTGAATTAGTCTATGTAAGTGAATACGACCAATGACCTCAATGGCTATATGAAGGGTTACCCTGATGGTACTTAGCAAGATCGCTACTATATATATAGCTATGTCTTTATAAGTTTATGTACATACCCTGCCTGTATAATTATAAACCAAGGGAGAAGTATATCCTCTTCTTTCTTCTTCAGGCCTCTTACACTCCTCTCCAGCTCCTATACTATAATGAGCGGAAACTATTGCCAGTGCCACCTGAACTGATGAAAAGACTGCACCCTCTACTAAAGTACAATAACAGTTATGTGCCTAGTCTACCTATCCCTAAGTGAAATAATAAACTAACATGGTAACAATGTCTTATAGGAGTGAATAGTAGTTGCTGTAGATGGTTTGAGAACCCCCACACCATAACTTACCCTATTCACTACCATATTATGTATCATATAGGTGAGTCTCATTATACCTCAGATCCTGATTACTAAAAGTACCTATATCACATCTCTCAGAGCCTATAGGAGCAGTGTGCATACTCCCTAGAGTGTGAGTTATAGGGAAAATTACTTGTCACATTGGCTAAGATTGGTACCTAGCCTGAAAATGCTTCCTGAGTATGAAGCAATTGCAAAAACTACTTACCCCCTCTAGTATAGTGACATGGGTAGCCAACCCTAAATGATAGTCGTAAGAAGGATAATCAGCAATTTAACCTATAATATAGCCTGTTATCATATCTATCGAACAATAAATGTTGTTAGGCAGATTGCCCTCCCCCCCCCCCTACAGTGAAATAGAAGTAACTACCATAAGCCTTGAGAAAAGGTTACAGTCCGAAGCAGCAAAGGATTTCTTTGGTAAAGGGATAGGTAATATAAATGGTAGGAGTGGAGGATTTCTTTTAGTTGTTCTTTACTCTTTCTATCCCGTATTTTTTGGCTATGTCATATGCTCTTAATTGAGTGTTATGCCCTACTAAGGGTATAGGATATAAAATATAAAGTTTAGAAATAGAATATCCTCTTCTTTCTTCTTAGGCTATATGAAGAGTTACCCTGATGGCACTTAGCGAGTTCACTCCTATGTATGTGACTATGGCTTTACCCTTAATTAGGATGTACCTAACCTGTCTATATAATAGTATCTGAAGGAGATTAAAAGTCTCTTCTTTCTTCTTGGCTATATGAAGGGTTACCCTGACAGTGCTTAGTAAGTTCGCTCCTGTGTTATGTGACTATATTATATGCTGTACATTAAGTGTGATGCCCTATCTGTATATAGTGTAATGTGGGAAGAACAAAAGTGTCTTCTTTCTTCTTTTAGGGAAAATATAAAGCTACTTCTTTGTTCTTTGGTGAGGATGCTCTAGTGGTATAGCTGTCCTGGTATCATTGTATAGTAATGCACAATGTTGTAGGTTTAAATCCCACTTACATCACTCCTAATATACCATGATTTCCTTGTTAGTTGCAGGTTTTATAGCATAAGCAATATTTCCCTGACTGTGCATGGTTGCCTTATTACTGATTGAGTCTATATAAGCGAATGTGACTCATAACCTCAATGGCTATATAAAGGGTTACCCTGACAGTGCTTAGCAAGTTTGCTCCTATGTATATGACTATGGCTTTGCCCTTAATCAGGATGTACCTTACCCATCGATATAATAGTATCCAAGGTAGATCAAAAGTCTCATTTTTTTTCTTTATACAGTATCTTATATAAACACCATATGAATAAGAACAACTATTTACATGAACCTTCAGTATACAAACAACTCCTTATAGTTGTTCTATATAGTGCTCCCTAGAGTATAGTGCTCCATAGTGTTTAGAGAGCTCTATATATTCCTCCTTCCTAATTTACCCAAAACTCTAGCATAGACTACAGTTTAGTTTATATTACTGAAGGAGTCAACCTTCATACCATACTACATCACTTACATGTTATAGAACACCATATCCATGGTCTTCCCAGGTACTAGGTCATGTGTAGAACTTAGTTCTAAGTCAACAAATATATTATATCAGAATCTGTTAGTACCTCTTCCCTTATGATGAGCAATGGGACTATGTGATGAGCATTATCATCACTTAGCTCTGACTAAGCTAAGTGAGGCTTTAACAATATGACATATATAGGATTAGCTATACTTGATTGATGATGGGACTTACCACCTCAATCTCATCATAATATACCAATCAGCCATATCGTCAGATGACATGACCCAAGGAGGTGATCCCTCTAAATGGTATAGACAATCTTGCCAGAATATAAGCTGATTCCCAATCAAATATTTTGATTATGTTCTATGGAATTTGAAATAGCATTTGGGAATTTGTAATAGAATGTTTTGATGGAGTTATTTTCCTTTATAATTCCTTAGTTAATCTCTCAATTTGAATTAAGTATTTAAGAAGGACTAGACAAGCGATGTGTTATGTTTTTCTCTTCTCTCTCGAGCCTTCATCTTGTGTCTTGTACTATCTATGAGCCTTAAAAATATACTTTTCTATTTTAGACCTAAGATCTTTATCTATTATGAACACTAGTAGTGGTCTGTATCAAGGTACCTAGACAATGTGCTATGATAGAGGTTATACTTAGATTGTTAACATGTAAGTATGATGTCTCTACCATTCACTATTATGTTAAGCACTCTGGAGATGATCCTCTGTCACATAACCTTGTAGTATAGTATAGCATGGTGTGGCTTCGCTATTAGCCCTGACTAAGTAGAGGAAGTCAGCCCCATGGTGACCACATAATCAGCTATCGGCATGATGTGACATTGGCTTAGTCAGCTATGAGGTCATGATCAGGCGATCAGACTCATATTGCAAGAGACTATCACAAATCAAGAGTGAGACCCAAGAGTGTGGTAGGTGATCATAGTCAAATTGAGTACTAATCATGTCCTGTCCTTTCTGGACTCTTCTACAGGTTTTGGCGATTAGGAATCAAGGGATGGTCTAGAATAGGAAGGGTTTCTTTGGGATTCTATTTCCTTTATCATCTCTTTATCATCTCAGGTGAAGGAAGGGTATTTAAGCATATAGGTATTCTGTCTTCTTGTTCTTTCCTTCCTTCCTTCTTTAGTATATAGCTACTTATCTTCTCTGCGATCACAATTGTGAAAGCCTTTAAGGTATCTTCGAGCCTTGAAGAATATATTCGTCTTCTCCTCTTCTACACTTACAAGTGTGCCCTGCACTTATAGGAAAGATATCATTCCAGTTGAGCTTTCATTTAGCTGAGATATCTGAGTTCACTCAGTAACATTTGTGAAGCATACCTGAGGTATGTTTAACGAGTCATATAATGCCATATAGGGTGATCTGTCACACTATATTCTTTAAAGAAGATGGCTTCTTCCTCTGATATACCATTGCCTATTGCATCCTCTCTTACTCTTGTTGTGGGCACTCAGCGTACCAACCTGTTAGCCTAAACAGTTTAGACCACCTGATCCTCTGCCTCTAATGTATCTATGCATCAGGAGGCCACCATCGACCTTAAGCCATTAGAGTTAGCCTATGCCAACAAATACTAGAAGGTGGTTATTGACAACTTCAATACCTCCATATAAGCCCTCTATTAGGCAAGGCAGTTTTTGGGGGAAGAGCCCTTTAAGCAGGCTCTTCAGAACAAGAAAGAGGAGTTTCAGAATCAATGGGATGATGTAGCCTCGATCATCTATGCTACAATCATCCTCTACAGAAACATCAACAAGCCTCTTCCAAAGTTGTCTGTGGCTTTTCCCCTCTCAATGACCAATTTGCTCCTTACTGCGATTGAACAGATCTAGAAGGAGAGGTAGGCTTTTTCCTAGAGGGAGGCTGATTATACCAACATGCTAAATAGGGCCCATCAGCAAGTGGTCGAGGGGCTCACTAAAGAGACCACTAAGCTCTGCCAACAATTAGCAGACTAGGCCCTAAACCTGTTAGCCTCCTGAAATGATCAGATTGCTAATCTTACGGTAACACTAGCTTACTTCATACCTCTCAGCCTTAATGTTGACTCCAGGCACCTTGCCAACATCTTTGTTCATGAGATTTAGAAACACCACCACCTTCTAGCTAATATTATTTCCAACTGTGATCCCAAGTTTGAAGTGTTTTGGGGTCATATAATAGATAATCTCAGGGTTCAGTTGTCAAAGATCACTGCTGCTTACCCCTAACTAGATGGATAAACTGAACAGCTCAACCAGGTCCTAGAAGCTTATCTGCATACCTATGTCAACTTTGAGCAATCAAATTGGGTTTTCTTTCTCACCCTAGCAGAGTTTGTGTACAACAATACCAAGTCATCCTCTACTAGGGTGTCCCCTTTCTTCACAAACTTTAGATATAACCTCTTGCTTAACACAGTTTAGACCATCACTGCCTATTAGGGAAGTGAGGCTTTAACTCAAGAATGGACCACTATATGGCAACATCTTTTCACCGCTTAGCAAAAGATAGTTGCATGGTATGATAAGTCTCACCAGCCCTTCCTAGCTCTTAAGCCCAGTGACTATGTCCTCCTTAAGTGCGATGATATTACCCCCTCCTAACCTTCCTGCAAGCTAGATGTGAAGTTTGCAGGCCCCTTCAAGATTATCAAGCCCATCAGCTCTCAGGCCTACAAACTCAAGCTTCTCTTCTCTTAGAAAATCCACCTCATGTTCTATATTTCCAAGCTTGAACCCTATTATATCTCCTACAATTTCCCTCTTTATACTCCCCCTACTCCTGAGATAGAGGAGGGTGAAAACTATTTCTTTGTTTCAGAAATCACTAAGATTCAAAACAATCGGAAGACTAAGCAGGTGGAATATTTCATGACATAGGAAGGATATCCTTGGGATGAGGGTAGTTGGGAACCCTTAGAGTCACTGTTAGTTAATGGTGAACCTATCGATGCTCTTTTGACCTTTTGACAGGCCTATCTAAAGGCAGAGTCAAAAGCCACTGAGTTAGAGGAGGCTACACTATGCAAGCAGAGATGGAAGAATTGAGGTATATATAGTTGCTCTTTCCTCAACAGTCTAGTTTCCCTTCAATGCAGTGGGGCATAACCATCGTGACCATTAGATGATCCTGAGTCCCCTTTAAGCTCTATTGAGTAAGGATGATCTACACATATAGGCTGCAGGAAACTGTTCACCAGTCCTGGTTACTCTCAGGGATGGTTAAAGAATCAATATAAAGGTAACTCCTATATGCATGTGGGACCATGCGCCTTAGAAGGGGTGTAGTGTTATGAATACTAGTAGTGGTCTGCATTAAGGTACCTGGATGATGCACTATGATAGAGGTTATACTTAGATTGTCAATATGTGAGTATGCTGTCTCTACCCTTCACAATTGTGTTAAGCGCTCTGGAGATGATCCTCTATCACATGACCTCATGGTATAGCATAGTATAGTGT